>JALJCO010002935.1:27500-91503 GCA_023101725.1 Atherinomorus stipes | reverse complement strand
TTGAGCTCCTGAACTAAAACATTGTTGAGCAACAATTTGATTCAATCACTGCATTTAGGTGTTTCTGTAACGTCCAATCAGACGTCTGCACCTGTTCACAGGTATGTTCATGAACAAGGTGCTCCAATGTGTCTGGGACAGTTTTGTTTATTTATTTTTTTTAATGATTATTTTAAACCAAAATTCAAGAGCAATATTTTATTTCACTAAATTACAATTTAGTGAATTTTTATCTGTTCCTACTTTTTTCAGTTTCGTGTTATATGAATTACTATTGTGAATTTAGGCTTTTCTTTAATTGGAGGGTGTGAATAATTTTCATTTTGAAGCAGACACAGCTGACATCTGTGATGATCTGGGAAACTTTTGGTCGTGTTAATGACGCTTCACTGTCATGCGTGGATTTTCATCATGGCTCTGCCTCACAGAGGTATTAATACTTCAGCTATCACATTCCTCCTGTAGGCAAACACACACGTTCCGGGTAAATTAAAGTGCCAAATGTCTTGCTGATAATCTTCCAGAACCCTCAATGATTTTATGTTATTGTCCAGCAGGCTCTGAAATCCAAGTATGCAAATCTGTACATTGGTGGTGCGGCAGACCCAGAGGGAGACTACCAGCTGGACGTTGATGTGTCTGGTCTCATCTTCTCCCACCACCCCCTCTTCAGCCGTGAGCATGTCCTGGCGGCGCGTCTGGCTCAGCTGTACGATCAGTACCTCACCAGGCAACGCAGCAATCTCACCGGACACCTCACGGACAAGGTGAACTCTCTCTCAAATGTCTGTCACCCCCCCCCTGTCATTCCCACCGCCTTCATCTCGGCCCCCCCCGTGTCCCGTCTGCTGCAGCTGAACGGCTTGAGGAACGCGCTGCGGAACATGGTGAGGATCCACGGCGGCCAGGGCATCACTCAGGCCATGCAGCAGAGGATTTCCGAGTACAGCCTGGAAGTCAGGTGAGGTCCTCCGCTCCAGTCCGGATCAGTCCGGAAACGAGACCTGGAAACTGACCGTACGCCTCAACGTCGCAGGAGCACCCGGGGGCTGCGAGATGCTGAGCAGGAGAAGGACCGCACCCTGCTGAGGAACATCATCAAAGTCTGGAAGGAGATGAAGGCGCTGAGAGACTTTCAGAAGTTCACCAACACCCGCTACAAACTCTACCTCAGAAGGTAAAGGTACACTTTCTCTAAGATAGGGTCGCTGCAGTCGCGACCGCATTACTTTTTCTTCTGATTTCAAATATGACGTTGTTTGCGTAATATCTGGTCGTCATGGATAAATTTCTGTATCGGTGTCATAAACGTGTTGTTTATTGCTGCAGAGAGAACGTGGATCGGGCGTCAGATGAGCAGCAGTATGAAGATGAAATCTTGTCAGAAGTTTTGGAATTAGAGGCAGAGAGTGAGGAGGACTACCAGAAGAAGCTGGCGGAGTACAAGAAACGGCTGGAAGAGTGGAAGCTCTGGAGAAAAAAGCAGGTGCCTACCAGCTGCAGCTAAAGCCCCGTTTCCTCCCACGAGTCGGGTCGGGTGGGTTTTGCTACGGATATGCTGATTTCACATTGCGTCCCCACAGCAAATTGTCCCCTTACCCTGGAGGCGGAGTGTGAACCGGATCGCACTGCTACGTGATGGCGTGACATCATCGCAGCGTAACATCTTAACCAATCAATGGATTGCAGTGTATTAAGCTCCACCTCTTTGGTCCGGATCGGTTAGATCAGTACCCCTGTGAAAAGGGTACCAAAAAAGTATATAGAACGGTACCGGTTAGGGCTGGGCGATATGGCCTAAAAAAAAAAAAATCTTAGTTTTTTTCTTTTTTAGTCCGATTTACAATTGTTTTCCAATTCCCCCCCCCCCCCCCTACATATTAAGAAAAGCAATAAGTGAAAACAGCAGAGAACTTAAAACAAAATTTGCTTTTAATTAATCAAAAACAAGACAAATGTCTTTTTCATCCCTCATTATTGTGATGAAAAATGGATAAATAAACACCCTCCTGGAATCAAAGTCCAGCTGTGACAGTTAATGTGTGCTATGATGATGATGATGTTGCTCGCCATACTGCAGTGTAAAACCAACGCTTTCGGAAGCTCCAGGGAGCCAAAAATGCACCATCACATAAAAACTCAATGTACTTATTTTTCAAACCCCCTGCAACAAAAAATGCGAATTAATTTATTCAGTCGATTTCTTTCTTTTTTTTTTTTCCCAGGCCTAGTCCCGGTCCCAGTTTTTATCCGTGGAGACGCAAAAAAAAAGCGTGGACCGACCCGGCCCAGACCCTCTGGTGAAAAAGGGGCTTTAGCTTCGGCAAAAGAGAATTTTATTTATTTATTAATTTGTTTTTTTTTACATTCTCAGTTAATAGCAAAGTATCATTATTCTGTTTCTAGAAGCCTTATTATGACGCAGTTGCTGGACAGAAAAGGGGGTCAGAGACAGAGGGGGGGTGCATCACCAGGACTGATCTTATGTCAGTTGCACGGAGGAGTTGTAGGATGTGATACAAAACGATACAGTACACTTTATTGTTCCTCTCAGGGAATTTGTCTTAGCAACGATAAAAACTGCCAGGTCATAATAACATGACTCATACATGTCGCACTTATTCCTGATACACATACTCGTATTATTGCACTGCAGTCTCACACAGATGATTACAAGGAAAATGCTGACAGTACAGTAAATAACAATGAATAGATGACACAAAAGACACCGTGACATTAATGCACAATCCCGCTACATTTCCCAGGAACCATTTAAAAGTCTAACTGACGTTGGAACAAATGAGTTTTTGAAGCGATTCAGTCTACATAGGAACTCTGTATCGCTTACCAGACGGTGGTAGCTGCGTTTACATGGACCAATAATTCATCTCTCTGATTGAAATCTTTCCGGTTAGAGCTTCCAGCTGATGTGTTTACATGGTCAGTGGGAAAAGTGATCCGATTGGTTGTATGAACTTGATGGATTTATTCGTTCGTAATGCTTTTGACATGCACAATGCTGCCTAGTTTGGAAGAAGAGGGGTTATCTTTTTTCCTTTGACCTTCAAAATGCTCAATAATGCTTGACTCTTTCAGTTGGATTAGTTCTCAGATTAGTTTATTATTGTTGCACTGTTTTTAAACTTCTTTTTGTTACGTTATATATATCTGTTTCCTGATTTCTTACTTTTTGTGCATGTTTGTCACACTTAAATGTTTCAGATCATCAGACAAATTTCAATGTGAGTCAAAGATAACACAAGTAAACCGAAAATGTAGTTTTTGAATGAAGATTTTTATTAGTGAGGGGAGGAAAAAATCCCAACCACCATGGTCCTGTGTGAAAAAGTGATTGCCCCCTGTTAAAACATAGATTAACTGTGGTTTATCACATCTTTGGAAAGCTGAGTTCAGTTTCTCTATCCACATCCAGGCCTGATTACTGCCACACCTGTTCTCCATCAGAAATCACTTAAATAGGACCTGCCTGACAAAGTGAAGTAGACCAAAAGATCCTCAAAAGCTAGACATCATGCTGCCATCCAAAGAAATTCAGGAACAAATGAGAAACAAAGTCATTGAGATCTATCAGTCTGGAAAAGGTTCCAAATCCATTTCTAAAGCTTTGGGACTCCAGAGAACCACAGTGAGAACCATTATCCACAAATGGTGAAAACATGGAACAGTGGTGAACCTTCCCAGGAGGGGCCGGCCGACCAAAATGACCCCAAGAGCACAGCGACGACTCATCCAAGAGGTCACAAAAGACCCCAGAACGAAGAACTGCAGGCCTCACTTGCCTCAATGAAGGTCAGTGTTCATGACTCCCCCATCAGAAAGAGACTGGGGGGCAAAAATGGCTGCATGGCAAAGTTCCAAGACCAAAACCACTGCTGAGCAAAAAGAACATAAAGACTCGTCTCAGTTTATCCAGAAAGCATCTTGATGATCCCCAAGACTTTTGGGAAAACACTCTGTGGACTGACGAGACAAAAGTGGAACTTTCTGGAAGGTGTAGGTCCCATTACATCTGGTGGAAAAGAAACACGGCATTTCAGAAAAGGAACATCATAGCAACAGTAAAATATGGTGGTGGTAGTGTGATGGTCTGGGGCTGTTTTGCTGCTTCAGGACCTGGAAGACTTGCTGTGGTAAATGGAACCATGAATTCTGCTTCTACCAAAAAATCCTGAAGGAGAACGTCCGGCCATCTGTTGGTGACCTCAAGCTGAAGCGCACTTGGGTTCTGCAGCAGAACAATGATCCAGAACACACCAGCAAGTCCACCTCTGAATGGCTTAAGAACAACAACATGAAGACTTTGGAGTGGCCTAGTCAAAGTCCCCACCTGAATCCCATTGAGATGCTGTGGCATGACCTTAAAAAGGCGGTTCATGCTGGAAAAGCCTCCAATGTGGCTGAATTACAACAATTCTGCAAAGATGAGTGGAACAAAATTCCTCCACAGCGCTGTAGAAGACTCACTGCCAGTTATCACAAACGCTTGATGCAGTTGTTGCTGCTAAGGTGGAACAACCAGTTATTAGGTTTAGGGGAAGATCACTTTTTCACACAGGGACAAGGAGGATTGTTTTTTCCCCTTACTAATAAAAACCTTCATTTCAAAACTGCATTTCGTGTTTACTTGTGTTATCTTTGTCTCACATTTAAATTTGTTTGATGATCTGAAACATTTAAGTGTGACTAACATGCAAAAAAGTAAGAAATCAGGAAGGAGGAAACACTTTTTCACACTACTGTATTTGTTATGTTGTTTGTAAAAAAAAAGACTGTCTGTCTTCTTTTTAGTATTACAACTTTGAATTTCCCCTCCTGGGGTAAATCTTTAATTTCATTTAATTTCGTACATAAACGTTGCATCGTCCTCTGTCCTGTTCTATTTAGCTTCCACCATCTTCCCAGAATCTGCAACATTATGCAACCCCCATGTGATTCCAGCATGTGCAGAGACAAAATTCCACAGTAATGATCAGATGTGTGTTTACATGCTCATTTTTTCCTGTCGGTTGGATCATAAAAAGGTTAAAACCACCCGTCTCCATCAGTGCTTGTCTGAACAGACTGTTCATACATGGACTAAAGGGGAGAGTACTCAGCTGTCTGTACAACATGCATGGCTATCTTCATTAGCCAAGCAGGCCTAGATTTTACCTGGACAGAGAGATTACTGTACCGAGCTGGCGTCCCATACCGGATAATTCTTTCCATGACAGCTGGATAAAACAAATATCTGGGTCTTTGTAAAGCAGCTGTTGTCTTTGTAAGCTGGCTGCTCAACCAGTCCAGCTTAGTGCTGTAAACATCTTGTTTTTTCCTTCTATTATAATTGATTTTTTTTTTATTTTACCGTGTTGCAGTCGTACATTTTTAGATATTTATTCTCATGGATCTTCAGGACCGCCTCCAGCTGAAGTTCCAACAGTAACCGCCTTTTGCCGCCCTTTGGGGGATGCATGTCCGTTCTTTTGGGGGGGGGGGGGCTGGGATCTGGGCCTCTGGGTGGCTGCTGGGGGCCTGGGTTGTGAGCCTTGCGGGCTTCCTCCTCCTTGCAGAGACGAGGCTGCATCTGCATGACTGTATCACCACGGAGCACCCTTTATTATGCATGTTGACACTGTGACACTGCTTCCCGTTGCTCTGACTAGGTTGTACCTCTTCTCTGCGTAGTTCTGCGTGTGTTTGTATGATCTGAGGATATTTATCCACCTGCAGGTCCTCCTGTAGGGGATTGTTAGTTTTGTTTTCCAACAGAGACCTTGGAATGTTGTTTAGGGATTTCTGTACAGATGCACCAGTGAACTGTGGAAGTGGATTCATGTTTTCTCTCCTCTCTCTCTTCCTCTTCCTCACTCCTTTCTCTCTGTTTCACTTTCTATCATTACCTCTGTTAACTTTCATTTCTCCCTTGTCAGGCCCAGCAGTATGAAATGGAATGCTGTTATAGACAAATGTTTAATTAAAGAAATAAAATGAATAAACATGATATCAAGTGGAGCCTTATGTTCATAAAGCTCCGCTTGGTAAAGCAAAACTGTTCAACACAATAAATCAACCGGATTTCCATTCTGCTGCTATGATGCTGGACAGGACAAGTAAAACTAGAAGAAAAAAAAAACAGTAACCGTCTGGGCTGCAGCTCCTTGTTTTTAGCCCTTCACTGAAAACAGCTTTTTTTTGTTGTTTTCCAGAGCTACATAGGGAAGAATTTCCTCATTTCTTGGAAAACGTTGGTCTTTATGTTGTCACTGACCAGTGAAAAGTCTTCGCTAAGAAAGGAATGCATTTTCATTGTCAAATTCTGCAGTCTCTTCTTCCATTCCTTATTGCAGAAATCAGTGAGCTTATTCATCACCCTCGTGCACAAGCGTTCGTCAGTAGTCTCTTGGTACAGTTCTCCAGACTTCATGAAGGACTTTCCAAAGCTCTCCTGTGGATGTTGGCTCTGCTTCATCTGACACCCTCCATCAGACCTGTTGTCTCTGATCTTTCGTCCTTTTCGTCTGATGAGGCTTTAGCCAACAGTAAAAGGATCGACTGAAGGACCAGATGCAGCTCTCTGGTCCTGTCTCAGTCTTTCTTGGATGCGGTTATCTGCTGCCTGTCTGACACTTTCCTTGAACATTTTCACTGCGCATCTTGCAGAGAGATGTCTGGTTAATAGGTCTGTAGGAACCAGCCTGTTGGTGCAAAAATGTTTCAGACTTTTATTCTTTAAAATGCAAACACATTGATCATGTTGACTATTTATGTTCTGGCTTACAGCGAAGGCTGCTTCCCGTGTAGACTCAGAGTTTTTGACCTGAACCAGAAATAATGTCTGTTTTATCAGGCCGTGCTGGAGAATGACAGCATGGTTCGGCAGTCAGCCAGCACCTGTGCTGACAAAGTTTGATTGTTTTTGACTTTAAAAAAGGTCATTGTCTCACGCTGCCAAGATGTTGTGGAGGTCGGTGTTCTGTTCTTCCATAGAAGTAGCAACTTACGACGAGCCATGAGTGAGGTCAATGATCAGATAGAGTTTTCCTGGTTTAGGTGCACTGCCCGACCAAAAAAAGTATCTCCACCAACAAAAAGGTCCTCCTCTCTGATATCTGGTTGGAGCCTTTATCTTTGATTATGGCAGCATTCGTTTCCAGAATTCAATTCAATTCAACTTTATTTGTATAGCGTCAGTTCGTCATGACAGTGTCACCTCAGAGAAATTCAAGTCAGATTGATCATAGTCCAGCTAAGGAAACCAACAGACTGGATGGAATCTTGACTTCCTTGTTTGCCAATGATCTGACCCTTCTCAGACAGACGAACATCTTTTCCACCACCACGGATGTGTCTTTCCACATGCTTGTTTAGGAAATGAGAAGCAACTCATTGCACCATTAGGGGTTAAATAACCCCTAATGGTGAAAGATAATCGCCCATGCAGTAATTATCCAACAGGAGGCTCCGACCTGTTTGCTTAGTTACATCCAGGTGGAGACTTTCTTTTTGGCCAGGCAGTGCACACAAAATGTGGCAATGAGAGGAGGCTCCAAGCTCCAAAATGCAAACTTAACCATCACAGGAAATTTGTGTCCCCATTTCTATGCAGATTTTAACTGATCTTCATACCGTTTATGGCTACATGAACCGTGCAGGGCCTCCCTTTGGGGTTGCAGGTGGTGCAATATCTTCATATCTTTTCCAGTATTTCTGAATTTGCAAATGGTTGTTGTGTAATATATTTATGTTCTTTGAGGTATGTTTTTGTTGTTGGAACTTACTGTTGTTTATTTATTGATGTATGGCAGCCAGTGTACGGGGTTTGAGTCCAAGACAAATTTCTCTTTCAGGACAATAAGAGCAAATTTTATCATATCTTATTCATGTGTATTTACAACGGGCCTTTTAGTAAAGACGTAACTGGTTCATTATCTCAGTGAGAAAACAGCGAATGTCCAAGAAAAACTTTAAAAACCTCAAAGTGTTGCTGAAGAGTTTTTGCCCACTGTTTTCAGAAAACCCAAAAGAAAAAGAGGAAGAAGAAGAAGAAGAAAGGACAGACGCAGGATGACACTGAGGAAGAAAATGAAGAACAGGAAGGAAGCGAATCAGATGGGCCCTTCGAGGAAGGTCCCCCAAAGCCGGAGCCCCCTGAGAGGCCAGACTTCGGTCTCATAGAGCAGCAAGTGAGAGAGAAAGCCTCCAGGATACGCAGGAAACCAGGAGAAGCCATCCTGATCCCAGAACTGTCTGCATCAGGAAACATCACAGCCACTGAACTCTGTCCCAGGTAAAAACTTACCAAACAAACGGCAAAGGGATCCAGGAAAGGTGATATTCTCCTACACGCTTACAAGCTGACGTTCCCGCGGCACTTTCAATGTTGCAGTGGTTTTTTTTCTGTTGTTTAGGGCTGAAGTAGCTCGAAGAGAAGATGTTGCCAAGCGATCTCTTTTCATCAAAATCCTTTACAACGACAAGGAAGTTTCCAGAACAGACAGCCGCTCCCTGAGCTCTGACTTCAGGGTGCACCTGGGTCAGATTTTCAACCTCAAGATACTCAACTGTCCCCAAAGTATTAACCTGCAGGTACGGGGAAGAGCCGCAGACTGCTGCTGCTGGCTTTTCATTTTCACCATCTCTGCTCGTGTGTTTGTGTATGAGCAGGTGTTCGAGGAGATGGGCTTGTCCTGCCCCCTCCTGGCTCAGGTGTTTGTCCCGGTGCCAGAGCCCTCAGTCCTTACAGGCAACGTCCCCATTGAGGAGTTTGAGTTCAGCAGCAATCAGAGAGTGATGTTTGACCACGAGGGAGTTGGAAGTGGTAGATATCTGTAGTTGACACCACTTTAAACCTGCAGCCCCCCTCATGGATGCATGAATCATCCCTCTCTCTTCCCAACCTTAGATGTGCCACTCTCGTTTGAGGCCGATGGCAGCAATAAGCTGACGCTGCTGACCTCAGGGAAGCTGTCGTGTGCCGTGTCTTGGGGGATCGGTGACGATGATGTGCCGCTCGCGCCTCCTGTTTCCCAACAGCCTGGCGGCAAACACAGGTAGTCTGTCTCAGAAAACCCAGATGAGGATTTTTGCATCATTTTTCCACAGGATAACTCAGAATGTTGCTCCAGAAATCTGCAGCTGCGTGCAGTTTAAGTCAGCTGTGGGCTTTATCTGCAGTGTTCATACCAATAAACAATTAATTTCAGCTCCTAAAGGCTGATAACTGATAACTAGGAATGGGCGATATGGACTAAAAAATGTATCACGATAATTTCTCTTATTTATCACAGTAACGATAAGAGACGATAAAAACTGTCAGCAAAATATTTTGTATTATAAATCTGTCACTAAATTCTGTCTTGAAAGCCCTACAAAATACTAGAAGCCACTAAACTATATCAGTTAAGTTCAAGTAGTGCACCTGTATTGCAAAACTGTAGTGACACCAAGCAAACAAGTCTGAAATATGAGAGACCAAATTCCACATTTATTCAAACCATGCAAACAGCATCCTGGTAAATTATCATCTCACGATAAAAACGATACATTCAAATTGTTATTGTGGGGAATTTCTTTGACGATTTATCGCACACAATAAAATATCGCCCATCCCTACTGATAACCCGTACAGGAGGCGTCTGGATGCTGGAACCACCAACAAAGGCTTTTACACGTAGTAGTAAATACATTTCAGTAAGTATTCAATACTTATTCCCTGTTTCACTGTATTACACATAACTTCATTCATGGACATAAATGTTCGCATTTCTTTGTATGTGTGCATTAGTTGGGTTGTTGCTGACATCTGGTGAAAATTTCATGTCAATATCTTTACTAGAAATATATTTCTGAGAAATTAATGTTGACTTATTTTCCCTGCTGTATATATTTATTTATTACAAGTTTAATGCATCTATTTAATATTTGTTTACAAGTGCACTGTTTCTTTTTATATATTTATTTAATGTGCTTTGTTCTTTTTTATGTTAAAAGAGTAGTAAAATTAGTTTTCATTGTATACTTCTTTATATTAATTTGGGAGTCAAATGCAGTATCGGCCCCAAGTATTGGCAGGTTGTATCGACTGGGACTCATGAGAAAATATTGGTGTCAGTATTGACCGTAAAAATCTGCATTGTTGGATCGGTGCTGTAGATAATTCTCGTGCCCCCCTGATAATACGAGTCGTTTCTGTGTTGCAGTGGCTTGGGCCGTGTTGATGCCGTCACATACATCGGGGCATCAGGGTTATATGACATGAAAAAAATCAGCGAGTGGGCGACGCAGTCACGACTGGACCCCAACGATCCGAGGAATGCCTCCATCATGCAGCTGCTCAAAGTGGGTGTCAGGATTCTACTTTCCGAATGCGGCAGGAATGCGAGTCAGATGAGCAGCGCTTCTTTGTGATTCTCAGGTGGCCAGCAGCGGCGAGGTCACAGCTCCAGAGTACTTTCGCCTCGAACATCTGCAGGAGGAGTTTAATTTTGTGCCGGATGACGAGCTGGAGAAATCCAAAAGATTTCGCCTGCTCAGGCTGAGGAACCAGGAGGTGGTAGAGTTTCGTAATTACAAGTTCATTCCTGCTACAGACAGCGAGGTCCCCGATAAGGTGTTCCAGGTGAGTCTTTCTGCTCCTGACAAAATGATCTGGGATGATCCGATTACCTGGATCGGTATTGGCTCTGATCCAGACCAAAAAGACTGGATCCGTATCAGATTTTTTTAATTAGAACCTGTCCGATCCGACCTATAAGCGTAAAGCTCGAATATTCACGACTATATTTTGGAAGTCATTCACAGAAGAGCTGTTGCCGTTGTAGCCATGGGCCCGTGTTTTTGTCACATTTCCGAAAACGTGCACAGCTGTAATCGCAGGTTTTTGGTTTTGTTTTTTTCCATATTTAATAATCTTGCCTGCACCAACCAATTTTCTGCAGGTGCTACACTGCAAAAACTTATTTATCAAGTAGATTTTTCTCATTTCTAATCAAAATATCTCATCACACTCAAAACACGACAAAATTACTTAAAGAGAAACATGTCAGTGAGATATAAGAACTTGTTTTAAGGCGATGCATCTTATTTCAAGAAATCTTAACAAGACAATTTTGCTTGCTCCTTTGGCAGAATGTTTTTGCTTCTTACAAGCAAAAACATCTTGGGCACTCTTAAAATAAGTAAAAAAAGTTTTTTGGTTTTTTTGCCTGTATAAACAAAAAAAATCTGCCAATGGGAAAAGCTAAACTTTCTTGAAAAGATTTCTTGAAATAAGATGCATTCCCTTGAAACAAGATCTTATGTCTCACTGAAATGTTTCTCTTTAAGTAATTTTGTCTTATTTTGAGTGTGATGATCAGTGTTGGGAACATTACTTTAAAAAAGTAATTAATTATAGTTACTAATTACTTCTCCAAAAAAGTAATGGCGTTAGTAACTGAGTTACAGCTTTATTAAAATAACTAATTACTTGGAAAATAAATTTTTCCGTTACTTTTTAATGTTCCTTTAGATGTCATTTTAAATTAATCTCAATTAACCTATTAAATTAATCTTTATGTTGAATTAATATAAAAGTGAATATCAGATCTGACTAATGAATGAAATCAGTGGAAACTATAGAATAAATGACTAACAGGAAAATCACGGACACTCAGACTGATGGATGTTGTGGCTCCGCCTCCTCCCAGGAGCTTCATGTGGTTCTAACGGCCAAACACACAAAGAAACACGAACTCATAAAGTTTCTCATCATGTTCGTGTTTTTTATCTCTGAAGGAAACTGATGTTTGTGATGATTCCAGTTTATAATTCTCCCCGTCGTGCGCACGTGTGTTTGGCTGCGCAGATTGACAGGGGTTTGCAATGACAGTCCATCATCATCATCATCATCACCGTTTCTGTACCGCTCCGGTCAGATGAAGACAGATCCAATGTGCAGAACTCGTGTATCTTTAGTATAAACTATGAACTGAATCCGGGTCGTGGGTGAAAGAAATAATTCAGGGAAACGTGTTCCTGGAACTATGATGCTGTTTTCTTCTTAAACTGGACGTAATCGCTGCGTCTGGCAGGTTGGTGACGCCGTATTCCCTGTATACATCCGCAGGTCTGACAGAAACCTTTTTACTCAAACATGCATGTGTGGAGACCGCAGGTTACTGCTGAGTGTATGGACGAGTGTCTCCAGGCATTTGCGTATCACTCCGCCTCCTCTCTGCGAGAGCACCAGCACAATATAGTCCCAAAAAACGTGAAACTTCTGTTCACCAGGAACAAAAATGAATCTCACATAACAATAGTAACGCGCTGTCAGTGAAGGCCGGTAACGGTAACGGCGCTGTGATGACAGACTTAGTAATTAGTTAGATTAACCCGTTACTGAAAAAGTAGTGCCATTAGTAACGCCGTTTATTCCCAACGCTGTTATTCCCATCACTGGTGATGAGATATTCTGACTAGAAATGAGAAAAATATACTTGCTAAGATTTGAGTTTTTCAGATATGCAAAGCTTCAGTTATAGCAACATATTTCCCTTCTTTATTTAGGGAGCAGAGTAGCTGTTGAACTCGGTGTTTTCAGTGTCGGTGTCAAGCACATTACATCCATGCATTATTCACAACTAACAGAGTGACAAAAAGAGTCGGATCGGTATCGGCCAACCTTCAAGGCTGCTGTATCGGTATCGATATCCGAAGTGAAAAAGCTGTATCGAGCCATCCCTAAAAATGAGAACAAGATGAAATCAGATGAACTCTGCTTCTGTTTCTCTTAGGAGTATGAAAGAAGGTTGAAAGACGGAGAGATAATCGACACCAAGGAACACTTGGATTCTCACAGAGCTTTAGTGGCCAAATACCTTCAGAAGGTGAGCAGGCTTCTGGAGGATGGACGATTTCTTCTGCAGTGCCGATCGTGCTGCCACCAACTTCCCCCTGTTTCTGTCCCACAGATCAGAGAATCGGTCGTCAACAGGTTTCTTCTTGCCAAACATGACTACATCCTGTCTGACTTGGTGGTTGAAGAGGAGATTCCAAACATCGGGTAAAATATTTCCACCAGGTTTCATGAGCTGACCAAATCATCTGTCCTTTAGTTTTTTCTATATTCATGAACGTAATTCTTTCTTGCAAACACAAAGTGTGGACCCAAACACTGCTGTTTGCTTCAGTACTGTTGCTCATTTCTGAAATCCTGTCCTGTTCTTGTTGGAAAAGAGAGCCTGATGCAGCTCATAGAAGCTGGCTGGTCTTTTTAATCTCCTCTGTGAGAAACCAAGGCTTTATTTTGCACGAGAACATGAAAGGAATAATTAAAAACCGCTATGTTTGGAACAGATTTACGTACAGCAAAGCCAGGCACGCTGTCGGGTGTTACCCTGCACATTTTTTGCTGTAATTGAAATTGAATGTTCTCCTTTTTCTTTTCCATGTTTCTCCCTTTCATTTTTTCAGTGGTGCTGGTTCGGGGTACGTTCTTAGAGCTTTATTTTCTCACCCTCCCACCCTCTGTGTCTTCAGTTTGAACTCCCATGTAGCAGTATTGTAGTGACTACAGACTTTTGCAGTGGTCAGTCCTCTCAGGAATTTGCAAAATTGTGCTATTTTTTTAACAATTTTACTTTTAAAAGTTAGAGACACAATCAGAATCGGCTAAAATTAGGAATGAAGAGAAGACATTTTACAATATAATTGAAATTTTAAAATGTTACCGTGTAAAAATGAAACGATGGATTGTTTTTTATGGATTTCATCCATCAGCGTTATTCAACTAAAAAAGCACTCAGAGAGCACAGACCCCCCACCCAAGACACACACACACCCCACCACCAACAATATGTCCCAGATGCCAGATAATGTTCCCCCATATAAATCCCCAGTATTTGTCTGTCTGTCTGTCTGCTAGTGGGTAAAATAACTCAGAAAGGTGTGGTGGGCAATGTTGCTTGTCGGCCTTTAACTGTCCACTCCTGCTGCAATTTAAGTGAAATTTCTTCACGGGCAGCACACGGGCCCCCCCAGGTCGACCTGCACATTCCTCTCTGCCACTCTTTGGTATTAAGCCAGTAATTAACGAACCCTGATGAAAAAGGCTTAGAAAATCCCAGCAGACAGCGTAATAAACGAAAAAGCTTCTGTTTTTAAAACACTGTGTGCAGCAGCAGCCGGTCGCATGAACCCGGCCGGCCTGTGTGTGGGCTGTCAATCAAAGCCTCTCTGCTGCGCTCTGGAAAAATCCCCAAATAACTAGCAGGTGAAGATCGTCTTCAAAATTTGCATGAAAAAACTCGGGACCCGTCAGGACCCGCGGGAATCTCTCGGACGGTCAGGTGAAGGAAGCGGGCGGGATATCTCATCCCGTGCAGGTCTCTACCATGCCCCCCCCATCTATAGATGCAGACCTCTGAACTGATAACAAGTCGATGGCTTCCCTGCTCTTTGTCCGGATGTTGCAGTATCCAAGAACATTGATGTTTTCTTTTTTGATTTAACCATGACGCGGTTTCCATCTCACCTCAGACCAGACCCGTGCAGAGACGTCTGGAGGGGCAGGTGCTCGAGCCCCCTCAGCACCCCCCTCTGCACGTGGCTGCCTCAGACTATTGCAGATTCATTTTGGCCACTCATTTGGTTTGTTTTTCAGAACTTTCTTTACATCCAGTTATTTTACTCTTTAGATGTATAACACACTTAAAGTTAAAGATGAAGGGAAATTTTCCGGAAAATTGCAAAAGTTTCCACATTAGATAATTCTAGTGAATTAATATTAATTTACTTAATTTTTTGTTTCAGTTTACATTTCATTTTTTAATCTGGGCTGTATATGGATTTTAAATTAGTCGCCTATTACACTACTGTATAATTACAATTAGTATCCAATCCAACTTTATTTATAAAGCTCATTAAAACAACCATAAAGGACCAACCAAAACCAGCTTAACTCTGGATCTTCAATTACTACTTGATTTCAGCATAATTTACTTGGGTAATATACCATGTGGACTTAAATAGTAAGATATGTATTTATTGCTAATGTTGTTGGCATGTAGTAAAAAGGTAATAACTAGAAGATGGTTGAGTGAACTGTTGAAGACTGGATAGGAGAAACTGATGACATGGAAAGGTTAACTTTCTGTTTAAGACACCTAAAAACTAAATCTGATAAATACTGGCAAAATGCTATTTTTTTCTAGATCAGAGAAGACTCGTCTCTTTGTGATATGATGATTTTGTTTTGTTGTTTATCGACTTTGACCCTATTGACAAGTTTGCTGAACCCATTACAGATCAAATTATAAAACAGACTTAGTTAATGACAGATATCATTTAAATGAGAACGTATGCATATTTGTAATTCTTAGCTTCATGACTGTCATGTTCTGTGAAGTTACTGTGAAAACTACAAAAATAAAAAAACAACCATAAAGGACCAAAGTGCTGAGCAGAAAAATAAAAGCAAAGTAAAAGAATAAACGAAGATAAAACAAAGAAAACGAGAGCTTAACTGTTTTCTGCTAACTGCAATGAAAAGGAAAATAACCCAATCTTCTCTTTATGACCAAATACTGGTTTATATTTTGCTTCTCAGACTAACTGTAACATACTTCACATTTTTACACATAAGTACTGTGATTGAAATACCTGGAGGTACTGAGTACTGGTCATGTTTAATCATCCCGTCCTACAATTTCTAGGCCTGAAATCAGTTTGTCACAGAGAAAGTCTGTCTTGTTTTACATTTATGGAGGTATAATGTAGCGATTGCTCTCCATTCATGATGACGTGCTTGTTGCCACAATCAGGATTTGGGGAATTAACCTGTTCAAGCTGGCTGAGCCCAAGCGGCCACTAAAACCTCAGAGGAAAGAAAGAAAGAAGGTGACGGCTCAGAATCTGTCCGACGGAGACATCAAGCTGCTCATCAACATCATCCGGGCGTACGACATCCCCATCCGCCGGCCCCAGACCAGGTAGGAGCCACCGCTCAGTCTTCAGATGATGCAGGAGCTGCAGACGTGCAGATTTTTAACACGACTGCTCTCATTTCAGCAAACCGGGAGCGTCTTCTCAGAGCGCCATTCAGGGCAGCGACTGGTACCTCAGCCAGGTGCCCGGTACACGCCAGCTGCTCGCACTACCTGCACCGGTCAGGTTTACACGAACTACAATGAGCATGTGTTTCTGAATTGTAGGTACAAGTGAGGCCGTTTGTGGAGGTTTCCTTCCAGCGCACCGTACTTCAAACAACCACAGCTGATGGGCCGAACCCGAGTTGGAACGAGGAGCTCCAGCTGCCGTTCAGGTGAACTGCTGCAAACGAATACCGCGTACGAAGATCTAGCACACCCACCAGCCGTGCTCGCAGTATGAACCAAGAGTAGTTCCGAATTATGAGATTTCACAAAATACCGCGACATTTCGTAACAGAACGATGAAATCTTGCAGTATTTCATAAAATCTTGAGATTACACATCAAAATGATATCTTGTGAGATTTCATTAGTAAAATAGATCGATACCGCGTGTTTAAATATAGATATGGTATCGGCATATGAAAATATCACGATATTTCAGTGTATCGATATTTTTTCCACCCTTATTAAATAACCAGGTGACCCTTTTGTAGTCAGTCGAGGTGCAGCCGGGTCATTACGAAAAATAAAGAAAAAAAATGTGCACAACTAATTCCATGATATGTGTAAATATCATATTGCAATATCATATCAGTATATCGCACAGCCCTAAATCGAAGCGAGTGAACAACAAAATGCAGTAAGTCGGCTAACATACCGATGATGCTCCGCAGCGCTCCTAACGGGGACTACAGCGCCGCCAGCCTGCAGTCGGTCAGAGACGAAGTCTTCATCAATATATTTGATGAAGTCATCCATGAGATCGGAGTGGTGAGTTCACATTTCCACGTCTTCTCTCGTCCGGAAGTTTTCACGTCCTGCTCCTTTAATTGTGACTTCGCTCCCCAGAATGACAAGGAGAGGGGCTCATCCATTCACACCCAGATAGAGAAGCACTGGCTGGGCTCCGTCAAGATCCCCTTCAGCACCATCTACTCCCAGTCCAGGGTCAGACCCACGCTGTCACCACGGCAACGCTGTCACCACGGCAACGCTGCCCCCCCCGCTGACGTTTCTCTGCCTCCGACAGATCGACGGGACTTTCAAAGTGGACACGCCGGCCGTGCTGCTGGGGTACAGCAAGGAGCGGAGCCACGGCAGTTACGACATGTTACGCAGCCTGAGCCAGGGGGCCTTCATCACACTCTTCATCACCATCGAACCGCAGCTGGTGCCAGGAGAGTCCGTCAGAGAGAAGGCGAGTTATTTTACACATGGATAGATTGCGTTTGTTTCTCTTTATCTCCAATTTTCTCTTCAACAAATGCACATTTTCTGACTGAGATTCACTTCATAGCTTTTTGAGTTCAGAGCATTCATCATTTGTTCCCGTCATCCTCTTTCATTTATCGTTTTTTTCTCTGCTGCATGCACTAGATTAAGGAGGTGAAGGTAATTGTTTATTAAAACTCACAGCCTGTTTTAATCATCCATTTATGCCGTAAAACCTGCGTTTACCTGCTGCTCAGCTGCAGTAAAACTTGACCTTTCCTGCAGTTCGACAGTCAGGAAGACGAGCGTTTACTGCAGGCCTCTGGAAGGTTTGACCGGGATGCGGCGCTCTGCTACCCGGACCGACCCTGCATCACCACAGTGACCGACCTCAACGGGAAGATCGTCTTCATCACTCGTTACATCCGACCACTCAACCCCCCACAAGAATTTCTCGATGAATTCCCAAATAATCCTGTGGAAGCAGCGGTGTGTATGCTAGTATTTATCATTTATATAACCTCTATGCCTGGAGCTACTTTGCATTGCAGTGCTTGCACACTTTGCTTTTGTACAGCTTGAACATTGAAATTGCAAAACTGCCACGTTAACATGATTTCTTACGACCTCGTTGTTGTCATATTCATATCATTGTTTCATTTCATGCACGTTGAATCTTCCATCTACTGTCGTCCTCAAAATTATTCATACCCCCCAATTAAAGAAAACGCTAAATTCACAATAAAAATTTAAATAGCAAGAAACCAAAGACACTAATAATAAATAAAATTTCACAAAATTATAATTTAGAGAAATAAAATATTGCTTTTGCATTGTGGTTGGAAATAATAATCTAAAAAAAAAAACCTGTCTGAGACACACTGGAGCATCTTTCTCATGAACATGGACCAACATACCTGTCAGCAGGTGCAGACGTCTGATTGGACGTTACAGAAACACCTGATTGTCTCAAAGTGATGCTCAACAACATTTTGTGGCTTCGGAGCTTCATCATGCTTGATTTATTTTTTGTGTGTTCGTTTTTAATATTTATTTCAAACCACAACTCAAAATCAATGTCGTGATTTTTCATAGAATTTTTATTTCACTTTTGTCAATTTCATCTTATTTCATTGACAGATGATTTTTTTTCCTTCTTTAATTGGATGGTATGAATATTTATGAGGACGACTGTACATGGTGTTAATTGTTGCTTACTGTTTAGATGTTTATTTAATTTAATTTTATTGTATATGCTTTCCTTAAATTGCACAAACTGTCTTTTCTTTTTCTTTTTAAACTTGATTAGTTCTGTTCTCTTTTTTTTTTTCTTTTTGTCCTCTTTCCACTGGTCTTGCTCTGGGACCAAGGAAACAAATTTCATTCCAACTCGTGTATAACGTGTGCTGACAGATCCTTGAATTTAACCAGGAAAGTTGAGATTAAAAACCTGTTTCAAATGAGTCCTGGCCAGGAGGCAGTAGCCGCTAAAACGAGCAGCAGTATTGCACATATTGGTACTTTTTTTTTTTACATCTGCTCCTGTGGCAGACTCTGGTCGCCAGATTTGTCTCCCTCCTCCCTTCTCTGCCGGACCAAGTCTTATTTTCTCGAGCCTGCGGCCTGTGGAGCACCTGCGATGTGAGCAAAACCTCTTGTAGGTGTTATAATAGTACAAATGGGGGAGCCCACCTCTCAGTATGTTCTTTTCTCTTTTTGTTTAGCAATTCCTCACTCTGCTAGCAGGAGATGAGGAAGAGCATGCCGTGCTGTTGTGCAATTACTTCTTGTTCTTGGGCAAGAAAGCCTGGTTGATAATTGGCACCGCCATACCAGAGGTGCGTGACGTTTAACGGTTACTTCACATATGTAAAATCAGAGCATGGATTTCCCGTACAATGTTGCATGAAATTGAGATTTTCTTGTCCGTTTATGTGTCAGGGACCCACCGCGTACGTCCTCACCCACGAGCAGAGCCGCTACCTCATCTGGAACCCCAGCAGCGGTCAGTATTACGGCCAGTACGACACCTTCTGCCCGCTGCAGACAGTCGGCTGCTTGGTCAACACCGACAACGTGAGTAAAGAAAGAGCAGCTCTTTAACGTTACACCCCTCCCGTAAATAGTTTTCACAGTTCTGGTTTTCTGGCTCGTTGCTAAGGTTTGGTTCAACATCCAAGAATACGCGTCACCAATGAGGGTGAGCTTTGACACTACGAAAGCCAACTTCTGGAAGCCGTTTTTCTCCCGATCCTTCTCCCACCCTGGACTGTCCAGTGTCCAGGTGAGGATTTAGTCTTTATTTTAGAATTAGCGATGCACGATATTATCTGTGAAACGGAGCATTGATATCGGCTGATTCTATATGTTATTGTGTGACAGAGCATACAAAAAACAAAGGAAACTTAAAATACGCCATATTTAGTCAAAAGGCTACTTTTCATTGGTTGTCCCTAGTTTGATCATAAAAGGCTCCTGAAATGAGGAACAAACATATCTAACTGTAAATAAAACCGTTATTAATGTACAGTGAGGAAAAAAGTATTGAGCACATCAACATTAACTTCTCAGAAAATATATTTCCAGTAGAGCTACTGACATGAAATTTTCACCAGATGTCGGCAACAACCCAACTAATGTACACATACAAAGAAATGCTAACATTTATGTCCATAAATGAAGTTATGTGTAATATAGTGAAACAGTGAATAAGTATTGAACACATGAAGAAATGGAGACAAAAAGATCTGAAAGCCAAGAAAGCAGCTGGAGTCTGTCAGTTTTTAGAAAGTAATCCTGTCCCCCATCAGAGCAAAGTAATATCAGCTGCTTTAGTCCTGATTGATGCCTTTAAAAAGGTTCCCATCACCAAGGTGTCAGACATGAAGCATTGCATGATGGGTAAAAGCAAAGAGCAACCTTATGATTGCAAACACACTGAAGGCATTGGTTCCAGGTGCATTTGTAAACTTCTGAAAGTTCCAGTGAGCACCATTGGGACCATCATCCGGAAGTGGAAAGAACACGGCATGGTCATAAAGCGGCCACGGCCAGGTGCTCCTCACAAGATTTCAGACAGAGGAGTCAGAACAATAATCAGAAAGGTTCTCCAACAGCCCAGGACCACTCGTGGAGAGCTTCAGAAAGACCTGGAACCAGCAGCTACAGTTGTTTCAGAGAAAACAAGAAGGAATGCACTCAACCACCATGGCCTTCATGCACGCACACCACACAAGACTCCATTTCTGAAGAAGAAGCAGGTTGATGCTGGTTTGAAGTTTGCAACACCGCACTTGAGCCCAAAACACCATAGCAACAGTGAAGTTTGTAGGTGGGAGCATCATGGTGGGGGCTGTTTTTCAGCATGTGGTACTGGCAGACTTCATATGATTGAAGGAAGAATGAATGAAGGAAAGTAGAGAGACATTCTGGACCAGAAGCTGCTGAAGATAAAAAAAGGCTGGATCTTTCAGCAAGACGACCGTCCCACCACACAGCCAAGAAACACTCACCTGCTTTAAGAAGAAGAAGATAAAGCTGCTAGAACGGACCAGAAACGCTCACCTGCTTTAAGAAGAAGAAGATAAAGCTGCTAGAACGGACCAGAAACGCTCACCTGCTTTAAGAAGAAGAAGATAAAGCTGCTAGAACGGACCAGAAACGCTCACCTACTTTAAGAAGAAGAAGATAAAACTGCTAGAGCGGACTAGAAACGCTCACCTGCTTTAAGAAGAAGAAGATAAAGCTGCTAGAACGGACCAGAAACGCTCACCTACTTTAAGAAGAAGATAAAGCTGCTAGAACGGACCAGAAACGCTCACCTGCTTTAAGAAGAAGAAGATAAAGCTGCTAGAACGGACCAGAAACGCTCACCTGCTTTAAGAAGAAGAAGAAGATAAAGCTGCTAGAACGGACCAGAAACGCTCACCTGCTTTAAGAAGAAGATAAAGCTGCTAGAACGGACCAGAAACACTCACCTGCTTTAAGAAGAAGAAGATAAAGCTGCTAGAACGGACCAGAAACGCTCACCTGCTTTAAGAAGAAGAAGATAAAGCTGCTAGAACGGACCAGAAACGCTCACCTGCTTTAAGAAGAAGAAGATAAAGCTGCTAGAACAGACCAGAAACGCTCACCTGCTTTAAGAAGAAGAAGATAAAGCTGCTAGAACGGACCAGAAACACTCACCTGCTTTAAGAAGAAGATAAAGCTGCTAGAACGGACCAGAAACGCTCACCTGCTTTAAGAAGAAGAAGATAAAGCTGCTAGAACGGACCAGAAACGCTCACCTGCTTTAAGAAGAAGAAGATAAAGCTGCTAGAACGGACCAGAAACGCTCACCTGCTTTAAGAAGAAGAAGATAAAGCTGCTAGAACGGACCAGAAACGCTCATCTGCTTTAAGAAGAAGATAAAGCTGCTAGAACGGATCAGAAACACTCACCTGCTTTAAGAAGAAGAAGATAAAGCTGCTAGAACGGACCAGAAACGCTCACCTGCTTTAAGAAGAAGAAGATAAAGCTGCTAGAACGGACCAGAAACACTCATCTGCTTTAAGAAGAAGATAAAGCTGCTAGAACGGACCAGAAACGCTCACCTGCTTAAAGAAGAAGATAAAGCTGCTAGAACGGACCAGAAACACTCACCTGCTTTAAGAAGAAGATGAAGCTGCTAGAACGGACCAGAAACGCTCACCTGCTTAAAGAAGAAGATAAAGCTGCTAGAACGGACCAGAAACGCTCACCTGCTTAAAGAAGAAGATAAAGCTGCTAGAACGGACCAGAAACACTCACCTGCTTTAAGAAGAAGAAGATAAAGCTGCTAGAACGGACCTGAAACGCTCACCTGCTTAAAGAAGAAGATAAAGCTGCTAGAACGGACCAGAAACACTCACCTGCTTTAAGAAGAAGATGAAGCTGCTAGAACGGACCAGAAACGCTCACCTGCTTAAAGAAGAAGATAAAGCTGCTAGAACGGACCAGAAACGCTCACCTGCTTAAAGAAGAAGATAAAGCTGCTAGAACGGACCAGAAACACTCACCTGCTTTAAGAAGAAGAAGATAAAGCTGCTAGAACGGACCTGCCAATCACCTCACTTGAATCCAATTGAAAATCTTTGGAAAGAACTGAAGATCCGAGTTCACAGAAGAGACCCGAACCTTGAAGATCTGAAGGCAGTTTGTGGAAAAATGGACCAAAATCACACTGAGCAACGTTTTCCACTGGTTTCTGCATACAGGAGGCGTCTGGATGCTGGAACCACCAACAAAGGTTTCTGCACGAAGTATTAAATTTCAGTTAGCGTGTTCAATACTTATTCCCTGTCATTTCACTATATTACACATAACTTCATATATGGACATAAATGTTAGCATTTCTTTGTATGTGTGCATTAGTTGGGTTGTTGCCGACATGTGAAAATATCTGTACTATCATGTCAATATCTGTACTAGAAATATATTTGAGAAAAATGTTGTGTTCAATACTTCTTTTCCCCACTGTAAATAACAGATGTATAGCAGGCGAATTGTGCAATGCCATTTGTTTGTTTTTGTTATATTTTTTAACCCATGGGGCATGGCAATATTAGGCCACGCCCACTGTGCACCATTATGACGTCTCCAGCAACTACTGGATCTGCAGCAGAAGTATTTTTTTAATACTGCACAAGAACTGAATATTACATCATTTTTAGGTAGCGATTTTTAAAACTGATACCAATAACTGATAAATTTAAGCTCCTAAAGGTCAATAACTGATAACACACATACAAATATTGTGACTGTGTGTTGGTAGTTCGTGTCTAAAATGAGAAGTGAAAGTGGTTTGGAAGCAGTTTGGGGTTTCCCGTGTGACGCAGCATTTTTCTTTCCCCAATCACAATATCTCAGCCAGAAAAGCTTTAAATGGGATTTTAACTTCTGCACGTCTGACCTGAAAAATTCCATCTTTATGGAACATAAGTTATTGGGGCAAGTCGTCATGATAAGATTAACGGAATGACATCATTTTCTGTTATCGACCCGATAATTATCGTGCATCCCTATTTGCAGCTGCAATATTGGTATCGGCCATGAGAAGCAGACAATTATCAGTTATCGGCTGAATTTTTGCATGTCATGTATCACTACTTAAGTTCACATTTATTAAACTTTTACTAACTGTTTTTATCCAGCCAGAGGAGCTGGTGTACCGGCGCTCAGACAAAGCGGCTGCCACAGAGCTTCAGAGCGGGTGAGTGACAGCAGCACAGGCTGACGGCTCACTGCAGCGGCTAAATAAAACGTCTCCATCTGCACAGGATTGAGAAGATTTTAAAGGAGAAGATCATGGACTGGCGCCCACGTCAGCCGACCCGCTGGAACCGCTACTGCAACAGCACCCTGAAGCAGTTCCTGCCCAAACTGGAGCAGGGCGGGGGACAGGACATGGCTGAAGGGCACCGCCACGAGCTGCAGAGCCTGTTGGGAGACTACAGGGTAGGTGTGGAAAATACCACCCCACCTCAAAAGACAGGAACAAAAGGGTTCGTTCAGGTGCAATCCTGTCAGGAAGATGGTTAATCGCACACTTTTCTCTTTAGATTTCAGGGTTCCCGCTGCATATGCCGTTCTCTGAGATCCGGCCCATCATCGAGGCCGTGCACAGCACCGGAGTTCACAACATCCAGGCGTCCAACGCGGAGTTCGCCCTGGCTGTGTACGTGCACCCCTACCCCAACAACGTCCTGTCTGTGTGGGTGTACCTGGCTTCACTCGTCCACACCTGATGCAAAGAGTATCGCTGCCTCGACACAATCATCACCTTTTTATTCTCACTTTTCTGTACAGTAGAAATTCACGGCAACACCTGAACACCACACAGATTGTATTAAATATCCTGCTGGATATAAATCTTTTTTTCATTGTAACCGTGTTGAGACACTGCATCATATGTGACCACACTCCTCTTTATAGTTTGTGTATGCAGATATAAAATGGACCAAATGCTGTGTCCAAGTCGTCTTTATTGTTATGAAATGAACATTTCCAGTAGAGCTCATGCAAGACTTTAGAACAAGAACAGAAATCCTGCTGCAGTGTGATAAAGCGGTCATGTACACGGTCGGGCCTTCCAGTGTGGCGGTGGGTGATTCTTCTACCCCCTCCACCCAGCCTGCAACTTCTCTACAAGGTCTTCCGTGATGAACACATCAGATCTCTGTCCTCATTTGTTTCTTTTGCTTGTCTTTGTCCATTGGAGTGCTTTAAGTAAAACTAAATTAATCTTGGAGACTGAACACTAAGATTCACAAATATGAATCAAACACCTACATCTATACTGCAATGCCATCGTACCAAGTCTATGTCTGCGCCGCCGGGTCCGAACCTTTAAATCCATGTTCCCCACCAGGTCTGACGTTTTATCAGCTGAACATCCAAGTCTGGCAGCACAGAACAGTCAAACGTTGCATTTACAGACCACCGTCGACATTTGGAAACAGCTTCAATCAGAAGGAGCGGCAGCTACCCCCATTAAATTTCCACAACCACCACTCCAATCCGTTACTAACTGGGGGGAGTGATCCTGCATTAAACTGACGAGAATGTCAAATTAGCAGACGAGTAGAAATCTGAATCATTTTAAAGAAAAAAAAAAGTCTTAACTACTTGGTATTCCTGTTTCTATACCTCCCCCCCCCCAAAAAAACTAGGAAAACACAAAATTAGATTTTGCAGACACTTGAACCCTTTCCCACCCCACTGTTTTCCTTCTCTAAAAGGATTATTTCCAGTAGATATGTGTGGAAATAGTAGGAGCAAAATTACAGTTTCATCAAGAAACATTTTTAAGTGACACAAAATACAGCAAATGGTATTCCCAGGATAAAGTGCAACAATACGGAGAGGAGAGCTGTTAGAGCGGAGCTGGGGGGGGGGTCACTCTCCAGAGCGACAGCAGGCTCTGAAACCACACTGCAGGTTCTGGCAGCCGCTGGCTGTATCTGCATGAGGACCTGGAGACAGACAGCACACAGCATCACACTGATCACAAAGCTAGTCGCTGCAGCACGACCACACATCACCATATATTTTAGATGATGTATTCTGGAATTTTTACCCTCATTTGTCTTAAAAGTTTCATTTCATATCAAACACCAGGTTTGTACGTATGGAAACATGTTTATCATAAAGGTATGGCTCCACTGCAGTGATGGAACTGACAAACACTGGTTACAGATGTTGGTTAAATCCAGGTTATTAAAGATAGCTGCTGGTTTTTGATGATTTCTTTGTAAGTCTTGGGAAGGATCGTCTTCCAGACAGTTTAAGTAATAAGGGTGGGAAAAAATACTGATACACTGAAATATTGCGATATTTCCATATGCCGATACCATATCTATATTTAAAAACGTGGTATCAATCTATTTTAGTAATGAAATCTCGCAAGATATCGTTTTGTTACGAAATCTCATGAGGTTTCACGAAATGCAGCGAGATTTTGTAACAGAACAATAAAATCTTGCAGTATTTCGTAACAAAACGATATCTCATGAGATTTCATTAGTAAAATAGATCGATGCCACTTTTTTAATATAGATATGGTATCGGCGTATGAAAATATTGCAATATTTCAGTGCATCAATATTTTTTCCCACCCTTATTAAATAATCAGGTGACCTTTGTTGTCAGTTGAGGTGCAGTCGGGTCATTACGAAGAAAATAAGGCAAAAAAATTTGCATGACTAATACTAATATAACAATATGTGTAAATATATCTCTCTCATGTAAATGTCATATCACAAAATTTCTTATCAGTGTATCGCACAGCCCTAGCTGGTTAGATGAAATTCTGTCAATGAAACCTGAAGGCATCATACCAGCTACCAGGACTGTCCCAATCCCACTTTTTCACTTCCAATACCAATACCGATACCAAAGGTCAAGTATCGGCCATGCCTGAAGATTCTACACAACTCAAAATGTTTGGAATACTTGGCTTTTGATATGATGTCAGAATGAAGCTAAAACACACTACAAGGTGAACTTAGACTTTCTCTAAACTTTTACAAACGTACATGTTTAACATTTGAGCTGTTCTCCAAAAAGATGATGAACCACAAAAAATACTGAACTAGAGTCTAAACTGTGACTTGACTCAGGATGCAGCAATTTAATCTCACGATTATTTGTGGTTTTAAACGCCACAATTATTTAAAAAGGACTAGAGGCAAGATTAAGAAATGAGACTGGCTTCCACAGTGAACTGTGGAAGTGGATTCATGTTTTCTCTCCTCTCTCTCTTCCTCTTCCTTACTCCTTTCTCTCTGTTTCACTTTCTATCATTACCTCTGTTAACTTTCATTTCTCCCTTGTCAGGCCCAGCAGTATGAAATGGAATGCTGTTATAGACAAATGTTTAATTAAAGAAATAAAATGAATAAACAGGATATCAAGTGGAGCCTTATGTTCATAAAGCTCCGCTTGGTAAAGCAAAACTGTTCAACACAATAAATCAGATTTCCATTCTGCTGCTACGATGCTGGACAGGACAAGTAGAAAAGAACAGAAATAATAAAAGAGAAGAAAGAAAAAAAAAAGAAGAAATGAGACTGGCACTGCAGGTAACTGCAGCCAGCAGGGAACATTGTTTACTACGATGGTGTTTTTCTTCGTAGCGCCACTTTTTCGTGTCTTGCTGTTGATCTGGATGGTTTGCTGATGGCAGAAGGGTCCATAAGCATCGCGTACAGTGTTTGAATCCACGGCGACGTCTCCTTCCTGTATCAAACTGTCAGGGATGAGGCTGCAGCGTCAATGACGTCACATCCGCAGGACTGCACGGGAAATTCAGCCACCGAACCGCAGCGCATTATGCAGCACACTAACCTGACTCCGCCCACATATCCATCTGGGAATCATCCGTTCCAGTAGTTTTGGGAGGGGGGCTAAAATACTGGTACGCTGATTGGACAAGGCTTCTGTACGGGCCAAATCAACCAATCAGATCAACAAAGCATATGATGCACTGACAGAGCGACGATGAAAAATAGCCGAAACCAGTCGGGCGAAGAGCAAAACCATCTTTTCCTTTGAGAAAAGCCTTCAGAGCAGCGTTTGCTCTTCTTTCAGAGGAGAAATACTCTGTAATTCCAATAAAACTTGAGCGATAGCCACGCTAACGCTAGTTTCATCCGCTGAAGCCGCCATGTTTTTAGACTGTTGCTTCTCGTTGCATCACACCTCAACCTGCCTCAAAGCCAGTGCTGATTGGACGTTCGTTTGGTGAACTGCTCCAAACTCTCTTTAATGGAAAGTAGCCAGACTGATCCGAGAGTGAAAACCGGAAGCTCGCGAGTTCAGGATGGTCTCACGAAGCTAGCAGCACCAGCCGATTCAAGGCAACGGAGGAGACGTGGCGGACCTCGTTCTTTTCCGTTTATAACGCTTCATCACCCATTAGTGTTAAAAACTGGACATGCTTGTTTATTATTTCACAATTCCTGCCTCTAGTCCCTTTCATCGTGAAGATTCCTCAATATCGTCACGTCATATCAAAGATCATGTATGAACCATGACGGCAAATCTCACATGTGCACAAAGTGAAGTTATTTAAGAGGTTGAATTAGAGATGCACTGATCCGATACCCGGATCGGATATCGGGTAAATGTGGACAATCCAACACTCCGATCCAGTCATTTCTGTTTTCATTAATATCATAATAAATGTAACTTTATTTGTTAAGTAAATTTATATCTGTATTAACTTGTTACCCTTTTTTAAAGGCTAAATGTTTATGTCAAGATTAATGCCTTACATGGGAAGGTATACGGTTCATTCATTCTACAGTGGTAGCGGTTATCGGAGGACACGCTCAGCCCATGTATCGGTATCGAACTGGATTGGTGCCTCTCATTGGTGGCTCATAAATGCAGAGGATAAAGTGAGTTTTATTGGACTTTGTTCGCCACTGTGATAAGGTACCTACATGCCCAGAATCCGCTTCTCGGACCGAGATGATACCAAATTCAGATGTTGAATACCGCATGGGTAATAACCTTGTTGTTTATGCATTAATGTGTAAAAACAAACAAAAGAAATTGAGTTAATTCAAATCTCTTTGCATTAGTGCATCCGTTTTCACAAATCTCATTAAAATTTAAAAACCTGTGAGGAGTGTTCATGTGATTTTACTCTTTGTGTTTGGGAATTATGATATAATATTGGCGATATTGGTAAAATCGTCATTATTTCTTTAACAATAGTCGTATTCCTAGACTTGACCTGTTATGGCTTCATTTAGACGTCATCAGACCAAGACGACACCGAACACACGACAAGTTACTGAGACGTTGTCATTTTTATGTAGTGGTATACCCACCATTGTTGTCAGCTTTTCTTTCAATGAATTGTCCCATAATTCCAGTTAAATGTCCAACGTTCATCAGATAATATCAATCAGGTATGAACTTTTTACATTTTCCTTAAATTGTGACCGAAACTTGAATTTCCCTGATTTTCTGTGAGTGGTGTATATTGACCTGATAATTGATTTTCCTCTTGGTTTATATCAGGTATGTCTGTATTGTGGAACCTCACCTCTAAAAACCTGGTTTTAACAGGTTAGTGAAATAAGTTAGTAACAGTAATGAGAAAAAAACAACCCTGGCTATGATGAATTTTAACTTACAAACGTAATAATATTTAAAATAATTACAGTTAAATAAAGACCCAGCCAGGTAGAGGTGCTTGAAAGAAAAGCTGCAATGGATTTCCTGGATCAGCAAATATTAACGATCCAATCTGATCCGCATTTTTTAACCAATATCAGCCCGATATTCGATACTGGTATCGGATCAGGACAGTCCTACCAGCTACTGTGATGCTCACTTACCTTCCATCTCAGCATCATGGGTATTTACACCAGAACAAATGCTCTACAGTAAGGTTAGTAAAGTCTGTTAGAGTGGTCATTTTAACTGTTTTTCTAGCTTTTTTTTTTTTTTAAATCAAGACACCCTCCTAGATGAAAAAAGTGTCAGACAGAAATGAAACTCCCCTGCTAGTTTGACTTGTGTTACCGTTAATGTTGTCGCAGTAATAGAAGTGTTCGTCATTGAGGGAAGGACAGGCTGACACCAGCTCTTGCAGCCCCACCTCAGTGATGAAGAGGCAGCCGGACAAGTTGAGATGCTCCAGGACAGGAAGTCCTCCATGCTGAGACAAGGCCCTGGAACAGACGGTGCAACGCAGCCTTATTACAGGTTCAGCAGAACGCAGAGCATCGAGAGGAACGCAGCTAATCCAGACTTAGCTAATGAGGGCTGTGCTGTTGAGTTAAACGCATGCAATCAGATGTGAAACTTCGTGATCACACTTGCACATTTTTGGGACATTTAGCCAAGTAAGTAAACATTCAAGCTAAAAGTGTCCTTAACTGTATACACTATATTGCCAAAAGTATTTGCTCATCCGTCCAGATGATGGAATCAGGTGTTGCATCACTTCCACAGGTGTATAAATGAGCAGCTCGGCATGCAGACTGTTTCTACAAACATGTGAAAGATTGTGTCGCTCTCAGGAATCAGTGAATTCCAGCGTGGAACTGTGATAGGATGCCACCTGCAACAATTCAGTGGTGAAATTTCCTCCTAAATATTCCACAGTCAGCTGTCAGCTGGATTATAAGAACATGGAAGAGTTTGGGAACGACAGCAACTCAGCCATGAAGTGTTCGTCCACGTAAACTGATGGTTCGGGTCAGTGATGCTGAAGCGCATAGTGTGAAGAGGTGGCCAACTTTCTGCAGAGTCAATCACTACAGACCTCCAAACTTCATGTGGCCTTCAGATCAGATCAAGAACAGTGACAGAGAGCTTCATGGAATGGGTTTCCATGGCGACCAGCTGCATCCATCCATACATCACCGAGTGCGATGCAAAGCGTGGATGCAGTGGTGGAAATCAGCCGCCACTGGACTCTAGAGCAGTGGAGGCGTTCTCTGGAGGACCAATCACGCTTCTCCATCTGCAATCTGATGGAGGAGTCTGGGTTTGGTGGTTGCCAGGACAACGGTACTTGTCTGACTGCATTGTGCCAAGTGTAAAGTTTGGTGGAGGGGGATTATGGTGTGGGGGGTGTTTTCAGGAGCTGGGCTTGGCCCCTTAGTTCCAGTGAAAGGAACTCTGAATGCTTCAGCATACCAAGACATTCTGGACAATTCCATGTCCCAACTTTGTGGGACCAGTTTGGAGCTGGCCCTTCCTCTTCCAACATGACTGTGCACCACAAAGCAGGTCCATGAAGACCTGGATGCAGAGTCTGGTGTGGAGGAACTGGACTGGCCTGCACAGAGTCCTGACCTCATCCCCATAGAACAGCTTTGGGATGAATCAGAGCGGAGACTGAGAGCCAGGCCTTCTGGTCCAACATCAGTGTGACCTCACAAATGTGCTTCTGGAAGATGGTCAAAGATTCCCAGAAACACTCCTAAACCTTGTGGACAGCCTTCCCAGAAGATGAAGCTGTTATAGCTGCAAAGGTGGACCAACGTCATCCTGAACCCGACGGATCAGGAATGATTTTACTGAAACTCAGATGTGAGACGATACTTTTGGCGATATAGTGTATGTAAGAAAGGTTTCAGAAGTGAGGAATTAATCAAAAGCATCAACATTGGAGCTACTGCACCATCTTCTCTTTACAGCTTAAAAACTATTTGAAGTAAAACAATGTCTACTTTGTTTTAATGGCATGATTACCTCAAGCCTGAATCAGTGACTTGGTAACATCCAGAGAGACTGAGAAATTTCAGCGTGCGCGTTGCCTCTGAGCAGTCAGTCCTGTTGGCAGGTTCCATGCACTGCAGCGTCCCTGATGGGGAGCATTTTGTCCGAAAATCTGCAGTGCTGCTTCTGGTGGTGCCCGAGTCGCTTTGGGGCCCCGTAAAAGTCCTGAGGGCCATGTCGCTGGAGCAGCAGGTGGAGTGACCGCAGAACCCTTCCCCAGACATGGCATACTGGTGTAAGTAGGAGGCACCGGCGCCTGTCCTGTGGCCGTGCCTCCTGCTCCTCCTGCAGCAGCATGAGCTTCCCACAAACCGGGCCTCCACGAAGCTTTCGGGGAGGGCCATCACACCCCGGCGGCTCCAGTCTGCAGCGTCTTCTATATCAGCCAGGTTGGACGTGTCCAGGACCCACACCTGTGTGGGGATGCCGGCGGCGCCCCAGCGGCCGGATCCGTGCTTGAAGAGGATGGCCTGCCGCTTCCGCCCCCCCGCATGCAGGCTCCTCTCATCCCTGAGTGTGATGGGTACAGGGCAGCTCTTCAGCAGCTTAGCCTCCCGGTCCAAACGCTTGTCCGAGCAAGTGGAAGATGTGAGGTTGCCCAGCCCGACCGAAAGCTTCTTCAGGGTGTTGTCGGTGATCTTCTCACACCCCGACAAATCCAGGTGGACCAGAGAGCGACAAGCCCCAAAGGATGACCAGCTGGAGGAGCAAAGATGGAGGGAGGAACTGAGTTTATCATCATTTTTACAAAAACTATGAGTGGACATATGCACTTCTAAAAGTCAGCAACTTAGATTTTATTTATACTTTTGATAAAAAAAAAGCTGCAAAGTGTTTAGACAATAAAAAGAATTTAGAATAAGACAGGAGCTTTTACCAATTAACACCCTCCCAACACCAATTCTGCACAAACATGGACCCCAACCCTAAATTTTTGACTCTTAACTAGGGATGTCCGGTATTATTGGCCAATATTGGCATTAAAATGAGATATTGGAAAATAGTGTTTTTTTATACCGATATTTTTTCAAACTCAATCTTGTTCTGTCACAAAATCTTGCAAGATCTTGTTCCATCAGCGTTGGTCCAGCATGTATAAAAGTCCCTGTTATCCTGGAGGAACTTCATTTCCCAGCATTCCTTTCAGTCATGTGACTCTGTGCAGCTGCTGCTGCTACAGACTGACATTATAATACCTGCTAGTATCTGATACCTGGAAGTATCTAATACCTGCTAGTATCTGATATATGGAAGTATCTAATACCTGCTAGTATCTGATATATGGAAGTATCTAATACCTGCTAGTATCTGATATATGGTAGTATCTAATACCTGCTAGTATCTGATATATGGTAGTATCTAATACCTGCTAGTATCTGAAATATGGTAGTATCTAATACCTGCTAGTATCTAATATATATGGTAGTATCTAATACCTGCTAGTATCTGATATATGGTAGTATCTAATACCTGCTAGTATCTGAAATATGGTAGTATCTAATACCTGCTAGTATCTGAAATATGGTAGTATCTAATACCTGCTAGTATCTGATATATGGTAGTATCTAATACCTGCTAGTATCTGATATATGGTAGTATCTAATACCTGCTAGTATCTGATATATGGTAGTATCTAATACCTGCTAGTATCTGATATATGGAAGTATCTAATACCTGCTAGTATCTGAAATATGGTAGTATCTAATACCTGCTAGTATCTAATATATATGGTAGTATCTAATACCTGCTAGTATCTGATATATGGTAGTATCTAATACCTGCTAGTATCTGATATATGGTAGTATCTAATACCTGCTAGTATCTGATATATGGTAGTATCTAATACCTGCTAGTATCTGAAATATGGTAGTATCTAATACCTGCTAGTATCTGAAATATGGTAGTATCTAATACCTGCTAGTATCTGATATATGGTAGTATCTAATACCTGCTAGTATCTGATATATGGTAGTATCTAATACCTGCTAGTATCTGATATATGGTAGTATCTAATACCTGCTAGTATCTGAAATATGGTAGTATCTAATACCTGCTAGTATCTGAAATATGGTAGTATCTAATACCTGCTAGTATCTGATATATGGTAGTATCTAATACCTGCTAGTATCTGATATATGGTAGTATCTAATACCTGCTAGTATCTGATATATGGTAGTATCTAATACCTGCTAGTATCTGAAATATGGTAGTGTCTGATATATGGTAGTATCTAATACCTGCTAGTATCTGAAATATGGTAGTATCTGATATATGGTAGTATCTAATACCTGCTAGTATCTGATACCTGCTAGTATCTGATATATGCTAGTATCTGATATATGGTAGTATCTAATACCTGCTAGTATCTGATATATGGTAGTATCTGATATATGGTAGTATCTAATACCTGCTAGTATCTGATACCTGCTAGTATCTGATACCTGCTAGTATCTGATATATGCTAGTATCTGATATATGGTAGTATCTAATACCTGCTAGTATCTGATATATGGTAGTATCTAATACCTGCTAGTATCTGAAATATGGTAGTATCTGAAATATGGTAGTATCTGAAATATGGTAGTATCTGATATATGGTAGTATCTGAAATATGGTAGTATCTGATATATGGTAGTATCTGAAATATGGTAGTATCTGATACATGGTAGTATCTGATATATGGTAGTATCTAATACCTGCTAGTATCTGATATATGGTAGTATCTAATACCTGCTAGTATCTGATATATGGTAGTATCTAATACCTGCCAGTATCTGAAATATGGTAGTATCTAATACCTGCTAGTATCTGATATATGGTAGTATTTAATACCTGCTAGTATCTGAAATATGGTAGTATCTGATATATGGTAGTATCTAATACCTGCTAGTATCTGAAATATGGTAGTATCTGATACCTGCTAGTATCTGATATATGGTAGTATCTAATACCTGCTAGTATCTGATATATGGTAGTATCTAATACCTGCTAGTATCTGATATATGGTAGTATCTAATACCTGCTAGTATCTGATATATGGTAGTATCTAATACCTGCTAGTATCTGATATATGGTAGTATCTAATACCTGCTAGTATCTGATATATGGTAGTATCTAATACCTGCTAGTATCTGATATATGGTAGTATCTAATACCTGCTAGTATCTGATATATGGTAGTATCTGGTACCTGCTAGTATCTGATATATGGTAGTATCTGGTACCTGCTAGTATCTGATATATGGTAGTATCTAATACCTGCTAGTATCTGATATATGGTAGTATCTAATACCTGCTAGTATCTGATATATGGTAGTATCTAATACCTGCTAGTATCTAATACCTGCTAGTATCTGATATATAGTAGTATCTAATACCTGCTAGTATCTGATATCTGGCAGCCAGATGTCCAAAATGAACTCTTCTGGCTGAGTTTAGGATATTCTTGGATCTTTGTTCTCGGAGCAGAATATAGTTGTATTTTTCAGAACATGAGAGATACAACCTCACAGTTGTCTGCATACATCGGTATCGGCTGATATCAGAAATCAAGAGTTTGACAATATATGATATCGGTAAAAAAAAGCCAATATCGAACATCCCTATTCTCAACTATATGCAAGCAGGGATGCATAATATAATCAGCCCCCTATTGATATCGGCCTATATTGGCCTTAAAACTGAGTATCTGACATCTGCCACCCCACCGATATTTAACCAATCAGGCCGCTGTTTCTCAAGTATAAAATTTTTTTTCAAAAACTTCTTTTTACAGACTTTAAAACTTCTAAAGATTAGAGGTGGGAAAAATACTGATACACTGAAATATCATATCTTCATATGCTGATATATTAACATTAAAAAAGCAGTATCGATCTATTTTAGTAATGAAATCTCGCAATATTTCATCATTCTGCTACAAAATCTCGCAATAATTCACAAAACTTTTGCGATATTTTCATATGCCGATATCACACTTACATCCAAAAAATGCAGTATCCATTTATTTTCGTAGCGAAATCCTGCAAGAATACACAAAATATTGAGATTTTGTAGTAGAACGAGGAAATCTCGCAACATTTTGTAAGTAAAATAGATTGATACCGCATTTTTAAATATCAATTTGACATCAGCATATGAAATCATCACAGTATTTCAGTGTATCGATATTTTTTCCAACCACTATTTTTCAAAGCGTCGGAAATGGATAACAAAACTGCTATTTGCAATGACTGCTTATTTTTTTTCAGCTTTAACATCGGTATCGGTTATCGGCCACATGAGTTTTAAAATATTGGCATATCAGATATCGGCCAAAATTCCAATATCGTGCATCCCTATGTGCAAGTATGAAATTATGAATGGGAATAAACATATAAAGGTATGGCTCGATGCTGCCATGAGGAAGGAAGCAGATTAATCAGCTAGAGGAACAGTTTTTACCTGTCAAATGCAAAATCTGTAACATCAGTCTGAGTCAGGTCCAGATGAGTCATGTTGGGGCAGAGGCTGAGAATCTGACGCACCTGAGGAGGAAAAAAAGAGAGAAAGGACAAAAAGGAATTCAACTTCACAAAACACCTTGTCGTTAAAAAAACAGAGTGAAAATGAGGGTTTTATCTGCATACCATTTTACTGGAGACTGTAGAGCTATAAGCCAAAACAATGGATTTCACTGATGGACCCACAGTTGGAAGAAGGTTCTGGATAATCCCGTTCAGGAGTCGCTTTTCTCTCTGAGCAGTGCTTATTGCAAGAGAACCTTCTTTACGACATGAAACATCTGAGAAGACAAAGAATAAAGATGATGACTTCTTTTTTATTATGACATGAATAATGAAGTTCTCTACAAAATTTGCATATTCTTTCTGAGTGAACGTTAAGAGATCAGTTTATTGACGCGTCTGCTGTTGGACTTTAACTTCACTGTCATCTACCAGAGATACGTTCCTCGTTAAATAAAAAAAGAAAACTAAAAGGTCAGTTTCCTACTCTAAAAACAAGAATGATTGGGAATGGGTGAAACATTTCTAAAATTTATTTCACAGAACAATTAACTCTGAGAGTAGCCACGAAAAATCTGGGAAATATTGGAAAGCAAAAGGAAAAATCATCTAGATTTTTTTTTCCTCTGTAAAATATGTAGACATCTTTGCTTGGTCCCGTTATATTTCCCCAGCAGAGATTAAGTGGATTAATGCTTGTCCCTGTAATCTCTTGGCCTGTCTGTCACATCCTTGTCTTGTTTAAAAGAACAGTAAAGTCAAACTATTTGAAAAAGGGAGAAACGTTCATACTTGAAGTATAAAATATATGTTCATATGTAGTATTATAAACTGGTTGGTTCTGGCTAAGCATTGAGATGATGTGGACGCCTCAGGAGAGCGATTCACGCCACACATCCCGACAATATTACTGAATCGACTCGGGATGCACAATATAAGTCGGCCCGATATCAGTATCATCCTATATCGGCCTTAAAACCGAGTACCGCACATCGGCCACCCAACCAATATTTAACCAATATTTAATCAATCAGGCTGCCGTTTCTAAAGTATGAAAAAAACCTACTTCTTTTCTAAAACCTTTTTTTTTTTTTTACAGACTTTCAAACTTCTGACCTCAGGGAAAAGAAAATCCAGGTGGTTCTAGGACATTGTGCACATTTCCAATTAGTTTTAACAACTGTCATTAAGGCTGGGAAAAAATATCGATACACTGAAATATTGAGATATTTTCATATGCCGATATCACATCATTTAAAAACGCGGTGATCTATTTTACTAATGAAATGTTGAGAGATTATGTAACATAATGATAAAATCTTGCAAGATTTCGTTAGTAAAATAGATTGATATCACGTTTTTTAAATATCAGTGATAATGACATATGAAAATATTGCGATATTTCAGTGTGCCAGTTTTTTTTTTCCTAAAATTATTTGTCTAATTATGCACAAGGAATGAATATTACATCATTTATTTTTTAACTTTAATACTGGTATCGACATTGGTTATTGACCAATTTTTGAGTTTTAAAATATCAGCATATCTGATATCGGCCTAAATTTCAATAATGTGCATCCGTAGAATCGACAGTTTTGTAAAGAAAAATGTTCCAAAAACTTTTCCTGACTGCTGTGCAGGTCTGATCTGCAACTGCAGGAAACATTTGAGGTCATTGATGCCAAGGGGGGGGGGGGGGGGGGGGGGGGGGGGGGGGGGTCGACCAGCTACTGAATCCCAATGATCACATACTTTTACACCCTGCACCATGAACGGCCTCGGTCACATGATGTTTTGCATTTTTAATCGATATTATTTTCTAATCAAATAATTCGATTAATTGTTTCACCCCTAGTGCCTTTGTTGCTTTCCACCATGTTTTCATCAATTAAATAATGCAAACTGGGACTGCTGCTGCTTTTCCAGGCGATAAGAAACATAACTGAGTTTTTCACAGTGCGATAATCAATCACTGTTTTTACGATAATTAAAATTTGAAAGTCTCAGACTAGTGTAGTGTTAAATCTAGGCGCATATGCGAATGGAGGCATCCGGTGTGAACACGGGGTAATATCGTCACGGTTGGATACGGTCATCGGCATGAAGCCTACGGTACAACATCACTCCCTCTAGTGTTAAAATCGCTCTAACATGCAACACTTAAGAACAGAGTCTCAGGCTCACCCGACTCATCAACATCAGCGTCTTCATCCCACTCCTGATAGGCACGCCCCTCATTCTGCCGACTCTTCACCCACTCCTCATCTGGCTCCAGGTCAAGAACCCCCGGGGGACCGCTATAATAATCGCCTACATTACAGGAAAAACATTCATCACCCATGCACCACAGAATAAATTAATTTGATCAAGTCCTAACAAGAAAACAGAACGAATGCCAACAGATGTGATCCAGACATGAAACAAACTGCTGACGGTTCATTTCAAGTCTTCACTCAGTAAAAGTGGTACATGCCTCTGGCCCAATGCACGGGATAGAGGTGCCTCCACAAGGAGCCGGCCTTGGCCAGCTGCGACCACGAGCTGCACACTTGACTGCAGCGGCACAGATCATTGGGACCCAAATATCCGAACAGCCTCAGCATAATTTCCGTAGGAAGCTGGGAAATGTAGGTCGATGAATTCCTGTTCTTGTCCAGTTCTGAGGTGGAGGACAGAACAGTTCAGCTTGAGGGACTCAAATACCACAAAGATAATATGCACATTTACAAACATCACCCACTTCCTGAGACAATGCATGCTTTCATTAAAGGAACAGTACACCCACAGAATGATGGTCCTTCATTCTCTACTCACCATCATGCTGAGCAAGACTCTGGAAAACTTTTTAATATCTCAAATGCAGCCGGAGATCAGACAGGTTTTCATTTCCCCCCAACTTTCATATAATGGAGGTGGCCGGCGCAAAAAGGTCCTTAAAAGTCCACAAAAACTTGTCAATATTCCTCCAAACTGCTCGTTCAATGTAATCCAAGTGTCCTGAGTGGGTAGCGTCCAGAATTTACTGGAAACGACGTCATTTAGTAGATTTTTAGAGCTTAAACAGTAGAACATGTAGCTGCCGCAAAGTGCACCCTTGCGAGTTCACAACACTATGGAAGCCGTGGGGTTCAGCGCCTACTCTGCCGATTATGCAAGCGTAGAAGAAGAAATTCGCTGTTTACATTGTGATAAGAGCGAACGAGCTGCAGACAAACACAAGAGGGGTTGATATTGATTTAAAACAAAGAAAGAAAGAAAAAGAGAACACGCAATCTCGTCTGCTGTGGCCTCCGTAGTGTCATGAACTTACAGGGCGCGCTTTGCTGCAGCTGCATGTTCTACTGTTTAAACTATAAGAATCTACTAAATGATGGTTTACAGTAAATTCTGGACCCACTCAGGACACTTGGATCACATTGGACGAGCAGTATGGAGGAATATTGACAAGTTTTTGTGGACTTTTATGGACCTTTTTTGTTCAGTCGCCGGTGATCTCATTATATGAAACGATAGTTATTATCGTTTATATGTAGGAAACGAAAACCTGTCAGATCTCCGGCTGCGTTTGAGATATTAAAAAGTGCTCCAGTCTTGCTCAGCATGAGGATGAGGAGAAGATGAAGGACCATCATTCTGTGGGTGTACTATTTCTTTAAGCTAATGACAGCAAAACGGACACCTATAATTGTCAGACGATGCACCTTAGCATGCAAGTGTCCGAGTTTATATGAAAAATTAGCATGTGCACGCTTATTCTGTAAACTTTAGGGTGTAAACTACAGCAGGACTGAGCAGAGGCACAGATAACTGGAGACGACCTCATGAACTCAGGTTCAGGTATGGGAGAGATGACGCTCCTTTTATGATACGGATGATGATGGTCTTGCAAAGACACCAACTCACCATAATCTGTCTTTTCATGATCGGCATATTTAAAGGCTTTCTGCAGCTCCTCGGCCTGCGTCCACAGACTGAAACCCTTCAGCACCTCGGCAGCGCAGTCCGGTTGCTGCTGGTTGCAGTGTTGTGCTATCACTTGTTTTTTTATGTCCTTCAGCTCCTCGTAGGTGAAGTACTGCATAAGCATAGGCTGAAACACCTGAAACAAACCTCCTTCGTTTGAAAACAGCTTGCAACACAGCAAGTCACTAGAGTATCAACAGATACATTTCTAAGATTAATTTTAATTTGTTAGGGAAAAGCAAAAATGAAAAGATTCTTGTAAGAAAATGCATTTAAAGATCTCATACCTCTTCTTCCTCCTTCATGTGAGGCAGAAAGTCCTGCGTGAAAGCCTCTAGTCTCTCCTTCAGCTGCTGGGCATAGTTAAGCTGCTCATATTCACTCTAAAAAACGCAAAACAATTAGGAATTCATGCTCTGTGTCTGACATTAACCTTTTATTCGCCCACACGCTACTTCCTTTGTAACAGACAAAACAGCTCAACGGTTTACTTCAAGTTAAATGTAGATTTCTGACACGTTTAATTAGCATTTTTCATCATCACTGATAAAAAATGGACTGTCTGTAAAATCTGTTCACCGCTGTACACTAAACTGTGGAATAACTGGCAGAAAGCACGTTACAAGATACTAGTTTTGTTCCACTATTTTTCAGGGTAACTGCTGTTGTTACTATTATTATTTTTATTATGGTTATTGTTATTAGAGACTCAACCAATACAGATACAGATTTTTAGGGCCGCAGCTATACCAATATTTTCTCATCAGCCAATGGCCGATACAACCTGCCGATATTTGGGGCCAATACTGCATTTGACCCCCAAATTAATGTAATGAAGTATACAATGAAAAGTAATTTTACAACTCTTTTAATATAAGAACAAAGTACTTCAAATAAATATAATAAATAAATTATATATGTATAGAGAGAGAGAGAGAGAGACACACACACATATATACTGTATATGTATATATACAGCTGTGTGGAAAAGTGTTTCCTCCTTCCTGATTTCTTACTTTTTTGCATGTTTGTCACACTTAAATGTTTCAGATCATCAAACAAATTTTAATATTAGACAAAGATAACACAAGTAAACACAAAATGCAGTTTTTAAATGAAGGTTTTTATTAGTAAGGGGGAAATCCAAACCTCCATGTTCCTGTGTGAAAAAGTGATCTTCCCCTAAACCTAATAACTGGTTGTTCCACCTTAGCAGCAACAACTGCATCAAGCGTTTGTGATAACTGGCAGTGAGTCTTCTACAGCGCTGTGGAGGAATTTTGTTCCACTCATCTTTGCAGAATTGTTGTAATTCAGCCACATTGGAGGCTTTTCCAGCATGAACCGCCTTTTTAAGGTCATGCCACAGCATCTCAATGGGATTCAGGTGGGGACTTTGACTAGGCCACTCCAAAGTCTTCATTTTGTTGTTCTTAAGCCATTCAGAGGTGGACTTGCTGGTGTGTTCTGGATCATTGTTCTGCTGCAGAACCCAAGTGCGCTTCAGCTTGAGGTCACCAACAGATGGCCGGACATTCTCCTTCAGGATTTTTTGGTAGAAGCAGAATTCATGGTTCCATTTACCACAGCAAGTCTTCCAGGTCCTGAAGCAGCAAAACAGCCCCAGACCATCACACTACCACCACCATATTTTACTGTTGCTATGATGTTCCTTTTCTGAAATGCCGTGTTACTTTTACGCCAGATGTAATGGGACCTCCACCTTCCAAAAAGTTCCACTTTTGTCTCGTCAGTCCACAGAGTATTTTCCCAAAAGTCTTGGGGATCATCAAGATGCTTTCTGGCTAAACTGAGACGAGCCTTTATGTTCTTTTTGCTCAGCAGTGGTTTTGGTCTTGGAACTCTGCCATGCAGCCATTTTTGCCCCCACCCCCTCTTTCTGATGGAGGAGTCATGAACACTGACCTTCATTGAGGCATGTGAGGCTAGAGATTTGGACCCCCCCCCCCCCCACCACACACACACACACACACACACACACACACATACACACACTAATAAAAATCTACATTTAAAAACTGCATTTTGTGTTTTCTTCTGTTATCTTTGTCTCACATTAAAATGTGTCTGATGATCTGAAACATTTAAATGTGACAAACATGCAAAAAAGTAAGAAAGTAGGAAGGGGACAAACACTTTTTCACAGAGCTGTATAAGTATATACTTTCACCCACTCCTTTTTGGACATGAAATTTAATTAGCAGGTTTTTCCCCCTTTCTTTTTGTGTTATTTATTGTCTTTTTTCTTGTGGCTGTCTATTAATGTATTTGAGTATTATTATTTACTTTGCTCATTACATGTTCAAAAATATATTTCCCAGCTAAAGTAAAATGGCGATGACACTAAACAATATTTGAACCCACTCAGACCTAATTTTCCAAACTTTCTATTTATTATAATCATCATCATTAACAGAGAGGAATTCAGTTTGACTGGACTATTTACAAATATATCAGAGCAGTATTATTTATTTCCACAGAAATATTTTCTTTTGGACAGGAAGCAGGAGCTTCCTGCAAAAAAAGTAAAATAAATGTTCTGTTTCAGCAGCTGGTACAGTGAAGTTCAGATTTACACAATTGCCTGATTCTGGAAAGCTCTTTTTTGTTTTCAAAAGGCTTGAGAGAGAACAATAACTCGAGGCTGCGGTTAAGCAGATCAGAAAAAAATGTTTTGACCTCCAAAACAGAGTTCAGCATATTAACATATGCATTAAGCCATTTTCTGCAAAGTTAAAAGTTCTAAATCCATAAAACTACTGCTAAGAGGTTGGGATGTAAGTTAATAATTAAGAGATATATTAGAAGTTTAAGTTTTTTACTAAATATATACATGAAAAATAACTGTTGTTGGTGCTGCAGTGTTTGTGCAGTTACATAATAGTTACTCTAATGATATAGTGTCACCCACCACTGAGCATCATGCATCAGCTGAGCAGTGTACAACTCTATGGTTTCCTTTTGAGTCAAGCATAGCATTTACATTTACTGCTGAGCTAGTTTTAAAAAGTGCAACAAGTACAATTTAAAGATTAGTATTACCACAGTGGTACATAGAAGCATTTGCATATTTACCTTAATGCTATGCAGCCCCTTCTCAAAGAGGGACAGCATTTCTGAAAGCTTGTTGTCTGAATGCACATTGTAGACCGTGCAGCATCGCTGCTGCAGCAGGCCGATAATGTACTCATTCTCAATTTGTTCGTGCATCTTGAACTCCTTGAAGGTGGCGCACAGTGACTGCAGGAAGGAGCGGAAGTCATTGTTGTTGGAGAAGTTGGTTTTTGACAGCTGCGAAAACAAAAAGCAACTGAATCAAAATGACAAAAAGATTATTTGTATCCTATGTGGCGATTCTTGGCCGTGCTGTAGGTACCAGAGGAAAGTAAAGTGATACTTGCGCAGGCATAAGTGAATGTAAACTAACATTGGAGCTATGCACCGTTTTGTAAGCACAGTAGCTCATGCTGGCGCACCCGCAGAGCATTAGCTGATGTCCTACATGGATTTACCTTACAGATGATAAAAAAGGATCGCTTTAACAAGCAGTCTGCGTCTAACTTTTAAATATTTCATTCAGCTGTCTGCGGGAACATTAGAAGCTGGGTTGTAGCACGTAAAACGTGTTACATAACACCATTTTGCAATTAAGGCTAACAAACAAGATACACTTTAGCCGGGTAACAAACTGTCTACTGCAGCTTTATTAAAAGCACCTGACATACAACATGAAATTACGAAGCATATTAACATATCTGTAATCTAATCACATATCTCTCAGACTGTGTCGAAGCACTCAGAGATAATCATCCGCCTAGTGAGTCCCAGACCTGAGTGCTAAACGTACGAGCTAACGCCTGCTAGCTAACGTGCCAGCTGGCGTCCACTGCTTCTCTGTCAACACCGTCACATTTCTTCTTCAAAACTTTATATCCACCAATAAAATCAATTATTTCTACAGACCTTTTCACAGTAAAGGCCCACCAGCTGCTTCATTCGCCAGTGTGGGCCAGTGAAAACATCCACCTCGTCCGGAAAGGGAGCCATCTTTCCCGGACCTCACTGCGTCATCAAACAAGGAGGTGTGCGCGAGAGTGCCACGTGACTTCAAGTTACAAATAAAGACCTGATAAAGAAATTTGTAAAGTTACAACATGTTCCACATCTAAAAGTACTGAAATGTCTCCAACGTGTGTGCGCTCCATGTCCGGTAAATGCGTTAGACACCAAAACTCACTCATATGTATGTTTTTGTTTGTTTTTATTTGTTTTTGCTTTTTAACTACCCTGTTTAAATTGTTTTAAAGTAATAATTCAAAGTTTAATACATAAATACACTGGTTCTGAGGTGTAAAACACATAAAAAATAAAAGACTAACATTTAAAAAGAAAAAACACTGAAATTTTATGAAAGTCCATTTCACTCATTTTAACATTATTTATAAATAAATTTCAATTATTGGGACAATTAAGTATGCATCAATTAAACAGATCAACAAACAAACAAATAATAAAATAGATGACAAAATGCAGAGAAAGTGAGCTTAGTAGAGAGGAAGGTCATGGACACATTATTTTTGGTCATTATTTATTTATTTATTTATTGTATTTGTCTTGTCCAGGATCGTAGCAAGCAGAATGATGCTCTGGCTGCCATGTTGTATCGAACAGATTTGCTTTAAGGGGAGATTTATGAATATAAGGCTCCTCCTGATAACCTGAATATAGCTGGTTTATTTTATTGAGTGCTTGTTAATAATTTAATTTTACATTATACTTCTGGACCTGCCTAGAGGAGAGAACAGGTTAAGAAAAGAGAGCTAAAGAGTGAGCAAAAAAAAGAGAAAGAAGGGGAAAGATATGTCAAAAGGGCAACTGTTTCTGCACAGAAACACAGCATCTACGGTCCTTGCTGAAAAACAAAGCTGACAGATTCAGGAGCACCAACAGGAGGCGAAGAAGCTGAGGACAACGTCAATCTTAAAAGCTACCAGAGTATGAAAAACTCACATATTTCACACACAGTCCAGGGTCAAACGAGGACCACAGGACCCAGAGACCCGGGTCACCAGCAGCAACCCCAGGGCAGAGGAGGACCCCCGTCCCCCACAGTCCAGGGTCAAACGAGGACCACAGGACCCAGAGACCCGGGTCACCAGCAGCAACCCCAGGGCAGAGGAGGACCCCGGTCCCCCACAGTCCAGGGTCAAACGAGGATCACAGGACCCAGAGACCCGGGTCACCAGCAGCAACCCCAGGGCATGGACCCCAGCTGCAGACCCAGGGCAGAGGAGGACCCCGGTCCCCCACAGCCCAGGGCCCGAGGCCAGGAGGACTGCCAGCCGTGCATACATGAACATGGGTTGACAACTGCAGGTTTTCTGTCCTCTGTTCACATGCTGTTCCTGCTGCTGAAAATGATGTTAAAGTTTCAGCCATTTTAACCTTCTGGCTACAGCTTTAAAGTGGAGGGTAGAAGGGTTCTGCCTCCCCATGACTGATTGTAATGTTATTATCTCTGAAGAAAGCGCTGCTAACCTCGATAACAGCATTTTATCTGCACGTTGTACAGTTCCTCTCTGAGCGTTTCCAGTTGTTTGTTTTTGTTTTCTGAAAAGAATAATAATAGAATAGCACCATGACGTTACACAAAATGTTTTTATTTTTCATTTTTATTCTTTTTCTTTGTTTTCTGTTTAGTTTCGGACTGCTATTTATTTCGTTTAAGTTTTTTCTGCTTTTTTGTGTCATCGTTATATTGTTCATTCTTCTCTATTGTGTTTATTATATTTTAGTATTTTCTAACATTTTAAATGTTCTGCAAACTGCATGGTTTTGTGAAATCTTTCTTCTTGTCAGCCTTTCTTTTTTTTTTGGGGGGGGGGGGGGGGGGGTATTTTGTTTTATTTTATTTGTGAGCTTTTGTTTTTGTTTTCCAGTGCAGGACATTGTACAGATCCCCACGCGCTTTCACGCGACTGTTGAGCAAGAACTGTGAAACTTGTTCATCGTAATTAGTTTTTTGCCTTTCGTAAAATAATAGTAATAATAATAATATTAATACAATAAGGTCCACGGAAGAAAAATAAACGCGTTTCCACGAAATCGCCAATCTACGGCGACAGCTGCGCCCGTACATGGTTGCTAAGGAAAATGTCCACAGCAACGGCCCAGTTGGAGGCGGCTGTCTGTCATTGGGAAATATGATTGACAACTGTAAAAACCAATCGTTAATCGAGGATAGCGAACCTGACCAATGAAGACGCAGGGAAATATATGTGACGTTAGAGAGAGCGCGAGGACAGTAGCAAGTGCCAGAACCTCTGCGAGATAGCAAGGAAAAGACAGACTAATGGTAAGCCGCGCGTTAGCCGTGTAGGAGACTTTTCACCCTGCTGCCCGGAGAGTTGAGTTAGCTGGAGGCTGCTGTTGGTAAGAGTGTGGAGCGTTGACGAGGCGGGTATTTAAATAAATCATGAGCTGGGTCTTCCATCTTCGTGTAGCCGCCCTGTAAAGGTAACGCTAGCTAAGTGGTCTCAGCGTCACAACCCGTCTTACGCGAATATGTGTCGAAGATGGAGCGGTTCTGAACAGAGGGGAAATAGCTGCCATGCTGTATTGAATTCTAGCCTTGCTATGCTATCGATGCTTTTGCAGACCCAGCATGAGGAGCCAGTCATTCCAGTAACATGGACAAGTACGAAAAGGTGAAGAAAATTGGGGAAGGCTCATTTGGGAAAGCTATCCTCGTCAAATCCAGAGAGGATGGACGCCAATATGTCATCAAGGAGATTGGCATATCTGGAGTAAGCTTTAATGCAGAATTTGACACACTGAAGATGCATTTGTGTGAATGATCTCACCTGTTTACTTCTATTTTACATGTGTCAGATGTCAAGCAAGGAGAGGCAGGAGTCTCGGAGAGAGGTTGCTGTTCTTGCCAACATGAGTCATCCCAACATCGTTCAGTATAAGGAGTCCTTTGAAGGTATTCACAAAATTCAAAGAGCTCAGTTGCTGAAGGTAGGAATCCCAGAGGCAGATGATGAGCATAATGTATGGTCCTTTTTGTGTAATTTTGTCTTAGAGGGGGGTTGCCTGTACATTGTGATGGACTACTGTGAAGGCGGAGACCTGTTCAAAAAGATAAACTCTCAGAGGGGGTACTGTTCCCAGAGGAGCAGGTAAGCCACTAAAACTGAACTGCGGTTTAACTGGATGTTTAAACACTGTTTGTTGACAGGTTTCAATCTGGTTTTTACATTTAGAATTACAAATAGTGCATATTACTAACATTAGGGCTGGGTAATTAATCCAAACTGACATTCACAACAATTAGTCGATGTAATCTTGCTCATTTCAATTATTTTAAATTATTTTTCTCTTAGCAATATTTTGAAATATTCATTAGGTGACCATATATACAGTCATCCTCAAAATTATTCATACCCTGCTATTAAAGAAGGAAAAAAAAAATCAGCTGTCAGTGAAATAAGATGAAACTGACAAAAGTAATAATGAATAAAAGTTCTATGAAAATCATGACATGGATTTTCAGTTGTGGTTCAACAAAATATAAAAAAAAAACAAAAAAATAAAACAATAAACCAGCATGATGGGCCCCGAAGCTAAAATGTTGTTGAGCAACACTTTGAGACAATCACTGCAATCAGGTGTTTCTGTAACGTCCAATCAGACGTCTGCACCTGCTGACAGGTATGTTGGTCCATGTTCATGGGAAAGATGCTCTCATGTGTCTGGGACAGTTTTTTTTTTTTGTTCTTTTATAATTCCTATTTTCAACCACAGTTCAAAGCAATATTTTACTTAATATTTTTTATTGATTATTAGTGTTTTTAAATTCTTGTTGTGTGAATTATTATAGTGAATTTCGCCTTTTCTTTAATTGGAAGGTATGAACAATTTTGAGGACAACTATAACTGTGTGTGCTTCCTTTCACTTGTTTTAAAATCAATATCTGCTGCTCTTATGTTATTAAAAAAATGCAACAAATACCTCCAGTAAGCTATGAGGACTAAAAACAAAATAATGTCTGAAATAATTGTCAATCAGTCATGATTGTGAGTTGAGGTCATATCACCCAGCCCTAACTACATGTTGCTGTTCCGTCTCTTTCCGAGATCCTGGATTGGTTTGTGCAGATTTGCCTGGCGCTGAAGCACGTACATGACCGCAAGATACTTCACAGGGACATTAAATCGCAGGTATCTCTTCCCACACGATCCTTCTCTCAGTGAGTCATCGAGTTACAGTCATTTATTGCACTCACACTTGTAAAAATGTTTGCACAGAATATATTTTTGACCAAAGATGGGACGGTACAGCTGGGAGACTTTGGTATTGCCAGGGTCTTGAACAGGTGAGAGCAGTGTTGCCTGAATAGATCTGCAGATATTTATTAGTACATGTGGTTGGTAGTACAATTACAATTTTGCTGCTGTGCTTTTTTCAGCACGGTAGAACTGGCAAGGACATGCATCGGAACACCATACTACTTGTCACCAGAGATTTGTGAAAACAAACCATACAACAACAAAAGGTATGAGATGCTCAGGAGTAGCAGGATTAGGTACTGGTCTCATCTGTAATGTGAACTGGTCCTCGGTGGTGTTATGAACCCATTTAACTCGTTGTGTGTGGATTATACATTGTCCTCCGGTTGCTGTCAGGATATTACGTCTCTTCTTTATTGAATGTACCTGCTTGTTTACATCTACAGCAGGAAGCAAATATTGATTTCTTCCTCAACTATTTTAAGTATGCATGTAATCTAATCCACTTTAAAGACCAGGGGAGTAAATTTAGCATCTGAGTGTTTGATCATGTGGTAGTTTTCACTGTACTGACTAACCAGACATTTTTCAAAAAGTTTATTATCAAAAAAATAAATAGGGATCATGCGTAATGTTGATGCCTTACTGAATGAGTGTAATCTTACCCCAGAACTTATCCTTGTCTGTCTATTTGTATGTCCTCTCTCCTCTCATTTTCCCCACTTTCCCTCCTCCTGCAGTGATATTTGGGCCTTAGGGTGTGTCCTGTATGAAATGTGCACGCTTAAGCATGCAGTAAGTATTCTGTGTGTGAACTGTTTACATATTGATACACAGTCGTCCTCAAAACTATTCATACCATCCAATGAAAGAAGAAGAAAAGGCGAAATTCACAGTAGTTAGCGGTGCACCTGATAATCATCGGGCTGATAACAGGAAATTATTACATCATTCCGATAAGCCCGATATCATGACGACTTACCCTGATAACACATTATTTTTGTCATCACGGCAGAGCTCCGCTCACATTATGAGACGTATTATCGTTATTTAAAAATGCTTATTTACATAGACAAGTCTAAACTGTCAGTCATTATTATTGTTAACACAATCTGAAAAAGTTTATATGTAAATATACAATAAATGTTTGAATTTAACTTGTCAGTTCATCATTTTCTACGGTTTATCTTCTCAATTGTACTTCAGTTTGTAATCCTAATGTATGCATCTGCATCGGTTCAAGTAGCCTTCATTTCTATATCAGTAACAATGCACCTTATTTAAGTTGATGTGCATTTCAGATATAAAATAGTTATAATTATAATTTTGTGAAATGAAATATTGTTTTTGAATTATGGTTTGAAATAATAATTTTAACCTGTTTAAACCCCGGCCGCCCGCTGTGTTTAGTCACCTTGTCTAATTTATATTTTCAGAAACAGAGGTGTAAGCTCAAATGTCCCCAAGAATTCCTTACAGTTCCTCGTTATTTCATTTCCATTTGGAGCAAAAAGGCGAGAACTAAGGTGGGAGTTAAGAGGTTAAAAAACCAAACAAACTGTCCCGAACACATTAGCGCGTCTTTCCCATGAACATGGACCAACATACCTGTCTACAGGTGCAGACGTCTGATTGGACGTTACAGAAACACCTGATTGCAGTGATTGGCTCAAAGTGTTGCTCAATAACATTTTAGCTTCGGAGCCAATCATGCTTGTTTACTTGTTTTATTTTTGTGTGTTTGTTTGTAATATTTTGTTGAACCACATTTCAAACTCAGTCTCATGATTTTCATAGAATTTTTATTTATTATTACTTTTGTCAGTTTCATGTTATTTCACTGACAGCTGATTTTTTTTCCTTCTTCACATTGGGGGGGATGACTCATGTTGAGGACAGCTGTACATTTACGCATCGTGTAGAGCGCTGCAGGGCTGTTTTCGATCTCCACCTTGTGTCTACTCTGTGTGCAGCTGATGGACATTTGGGTTTCAGTTCAGTCTTTTCTGTGTCGCTGTCTGAACTCGGCATGTGCGTGTTCATGTGTGTCCTCTTAGTTCGAGGCTGGCAACATGAAGAACTTGGTTCTGAAGATCATCCGTGGCTCTTACCCTCCCGTGTCTGTTCACTACTCCCAAGAACTGCGCTCTCTGTTAGCACAGCTGTTCAAGCGCAACCCTCGAGAGAGGCCCTCGGTCAGCAGCGTGCTGGACAAACCTTTCCTTTCCTGCAGGATAGAGAGGTTTCTCACACCACAGGTAGACTGCACCATTTTGTCTGAATACAATCTTGATCTGCTTAAACCAACCTCTGGTCTCTGAAAATGCATTTCTTGTTTTCTTACGTCAGATCATTGCTCAGGAATTCCGCCATACTTTTCTTCACAAGCAGCCTAAACTGGGTGTGGCGCAAGTGTCATCAGGTGAGCAAGCTGCACACAGTCTGCTGCAGAATCTCTACAATTACCCCAAAGAATAACCCAATCAGACAGATTTTAAATGCTACACGCAGAACCTTCAGTCCCTCATACGAGGGTCCAAAGTAATCCGCATCATTAAAGTACAGCGGCCCTCACAATTATTCATACCCTTCCATTAAAGAAAAGGCTCAGTTCACAATAGTGATTCAAACAACAGGAAACCAATAATGAATAAAAATGTACAAAAATATGATTTAGTATCTAGAATATTACTTTTGAATTGTGGTTGAAAATTATAATAGAAAATAAACGAACAAACGCAACTGTCTCAGACCAATTAGAGCACCTTGCTCATGCACTGCAAAAACTCAAATCTTACCAAGTATATTTTTCTATTTTCTAGTCAACATATCTCATCACGCTCAAAATATGACAAAATCATACGACAAAAGACCAAAAGAGAAACATTCGAGTGAAATATAGGAACTTGTTTTAAGACAATGCATCTTATTTCAAGAAATCTTATCAAGAACATTTTTGCTTGTTCTATTGCCAGAAGATTTTTTTTTTACTTATTTTTAGGGTGACCAAGATTTTTTTTTTTTTTTGCTCATAATAAGCAAAAAATTCTGCCAAGCAAAGTTTTCTAGATAAGATTTCTTGAAATAAGATGCGTTGTCTTAACACAAGTTCCTGCGTCTCACTGAAATGTTTCTCTTCAGGTGATTTTGTCTTATTTAGAGTGATGAGATATTTTGACTAGAAATGAGAAAAATAAACGTGGCAGGATTTGAGTTTTTGTCGTGTGAACAGTGGACCAACACACCTGTCGACAGGTGTAGAAGTCTTTTTGAACATCAGAGAAAACTCCTGACTGCAGCGACTGCTCAACAGCATTTTAGTTCAGGAGCCCCATCATGCTTGTTTACTTGTTTTATTTCTTTGTTTGTTTTTGATATTTCTGTTGAACCACAATTCAAAATTGATGTCATGAATTTTATAGAATTTTAATTTATTACTTTTGTCAATTTCAACTTATTTCACTTGCAGCTGATTTTTTTTCTGTCTTTCATGGAGGGGGTGCCTTTGGGATGCATCTAACTGATGAGCCATAACATTTCAAAAAGCCAGCCGTCATTTACGTGTCTTGCATGAAGGCATTCATGTCTTCAGAGCTCTGAACACGTCCCGTGTTTATGTAGGCCACGCCTCTGTCACACATCCAGTTATGACCAGTCACCTTCATCATCAAGGATGAAGCAAACAAAGAGTCAAACAAATCTGAGGCACAGTCTGTCCGTCTCAACATAAACAGTTAAAAGAAAGAGAAAAAAACAACCAAAAAACTAAAGTTTTACTCAAAAATCTAAATTATGTAGTACAATGTTCACTTCTCCCTCCATTAGTGCCAGTTCAAGCGGCTTGAGCTCTTTTTAAGAGGAATTACCATGGTGGCTGTCGTGGTCAGGGCAGATTTGTTTGTGGCTGTAATAGTTTTGTCACAATAAATAAAAGTGTCATCTGCATGAATTGCAGCTCTGCAGATGCCGTCTCCGTTCTCAGCTGTGGCTGATCTCTGTATTTCCATGTAAGAACGGACATTTGGAAGAATAATGATTCTTACTGTAAGCTGCTGTTATTTTAACCCAGAGAAATGGAAAGTTTTCTTTCATTTTTATTTTTCATCTCCTTTTACGTCTCTCTGCAGCCCAGAAGATTACAAAACCAGCCAGCAAATATGGAGTGCCTTTAACAGTGAGAAAAGTTGCAGATGGAGCCAAAAGGCCGTCTGAGAGGAAAGCCGCCGTCAAACACAAACCGGTGAGTTGATTGTTGATATCGATGGATCGTAAGCTTAAGTCATGATTATTTATTTTATTTTTTGTGCTGCCCCGTGTCAGCTCCATGTCAAATTGCAGAGGCTTCTCCCATTTGTATTTGTATATATGTACAGTTGTGGTTGAAAGTTTACATCCCCTCCAGTTAAAGCTAGGGTTGGTAATGTTGGAAAACGGTTCAAACAAGCAACATTTGAAAAAACAAACAAACAACACACCACTTGAAACCACGTCTTCAGGACTCAGGGACGTGTGCGCCGATGTTTTACAAGCAGCTCAACGGTAACAGCCGAGTGGATAGCACTTTAGCTTGATAGTAAACAGCTGACGAACCACATCTCTAAAAGCTTTAATCCACTCACCTCCAACTCCTTCTGCGGAGCAAAACGTCCACACAGCAAATGTCAACGCCTCCAAGACTTAAAACAAAACAACAGATAAGGATTGTTTTTGGCGCAGCAGCAGTTAGCAGTCCGTTAGCTATATTTGTTTTACAGTGAGCGGCGCACATGGGGACGGGGAGAGGGAAGGGACAGAAATGAGACATAAATGCATCGAATCGACTGACCAGTTCCTGTCTTTCGGTGTGAATGGCAGGGGTTGGACAGAGTTGTTACAGACCTGTAGCTCTCACAGAGGTCTGACTTTTTTACTTCCTTTTATGAGGACATGATGTGTTGATACTGTCAGGATGGAAGGAACATTTCACACAGGGGCGGAGCTACGGGGAGGCCAATCACTGGCCACCCCCATGCTTTAACTGGGCAACACTCAAGCAGTTACAGAGACCCCAAGCTGCTTACAAACCACTTTTCCTTCCTATTCGTGACACAAACTACCCCAAACAGTTGGAATTTTTAAGATCAGACATGCAGAAGTTGAAAATCCCACTTTTAAACTTTTCTCACTGAGATATTGCGATTGGGGAAAGAAAACTTCTGTCTCAGGGGGAAACCCAAACTGCTTCCAAACCATAATCCCCTCTTATTTTATATATATATATATATATATATATATACACGCTCTCTGACGTGTCTACTTATGGCCGCCTGTAGAGCCCTATGAAATCCGCCATCACGAAATCACGGACGGAATCAGGGAATTGAACATTAAAAGTGGAATTTATTGTAAACGCGGAATGTCATGGAAACGAGCAACGATTTCCCAAAAATGTGTTTTTTTCTTTATAAAAAGGGAAAGCTTTTCCTGGAAAAATGCTCACTGCTCAAATGGTCACTAGGCTGCAGAGCGCACCCCCCCCACGTGCTCCCCAGCTCCACGAGGAAGCCCCACGGGGCGGCTTTGCCAGCTTTCTTCCTGGTTATTTAGTCAGACCGACCTGCGCACCAGCGTTTGCTCTTTGTCTGATCACCTTTATTGGTTGCTGTGCATCTCCTGGTGAAACTACAGCCCATGAACGTCTCGTCATCCAGGTGTCGCGGAGTGTAAAGTGAGATTCTCTCCGCTGACAGCTTGGTGCCGCAGGTTTGGACGTAATGCTGATGTTTCGGAGTAAAACCTGATCCAGATTCTGTATAAAGTATTTTATTTTAAAAATTGTCCGGATCAACTTCGCTTTCTATCGACTGACTTCCTTCCATCCGCTCTGCTCTGGATGGACGTGGTTTCACAGCAGCAGAATACCGGACAGAGACGTTTCCCCATGATTATTACAGACCTGCCAACATGTACGCATTTCGCGTAACAGGTACGCAATTTGACATCTAAATACGCTGCTACGGCTTTCCTCTCAAAACTACGCAAAAAGCTGCTGATATGTGAATTCTGTAGGAAATATGTGTATCTCGTATTCACAACTAATAGTAGGAAGGAGCAGCATAGATACACACCGCAAAATTGGACGTCACATCCGTTGCGGATGTGGGGGGGGAGGGAGCGCGACTCTGCCATTGATACCCATGTTAAACCGGCGTTTTTCACAGAGCATTATCTACAACCAACTGGAACATTTTGACAAAACGCCACCACCCAAAAACGGCCGAAAGCCTGCAGAAAAACATATTTACAACTGGATCCTCTTGAATGTTGTAATGGTGTTAATTAGTTAAAATGTGGCATTATTTGTGTGGTAAGATTAATTAGCTCACTGCATGAATACAGAACTTTAAGTAATGAAGCCATGTCATTCATTTTATTTCATTTTTACTTTACTTGAAATAGATAATATTATCTCTTCCATGTGATGTTAAAATGATCTATTCTGATTTGGTTATTCCATGTGAAACTACATGTAATCAGAACAGCTCTTTTATGCCCCATTTCCACAATCACTTTTCTGCTCACCTCGCCTCACCTCGGTTATTGGGCTTTTCCACTGGGGGGGTTCCGAGCTGAGGTGAGACGGTTTCTGTACCTGCTCTGTGAGGTTCTGAGCGTGCTGAAGAGCTATGTCTGACGTCATCTCACTGCATGCCGCCTATTGGCCAAGGGGTTAGCCAATCGGATGTCAGGGTCAGAGAGTGACATCATTAAATGAGCGACAGTTCACACTCCCTCCCAGTAAGTGGCAGTAACGCAACGCGTGAAGTGTTAGTCAGCCGCCAGTAAAATCAGCAACAGAGGAAGAAGACGAGGTGAAGTAAGATGGAAGAAATTGATCATATCAGCACTGCTAGTGGAAGTGCTCGTGGCGTAATTGGTAGCAAATTTGCCCTGCGACCGAAGGTTCAAGTCCCTTTTCAGGCGAATAATTTTTTTTTTTCTCCATGTTGAGATACAGTAGATAGATAGATAGATACATGCATTCAGATTCTGCTTATTCTTATGGTTACTGCCTCTTGGCCTGGACTTCCTTGTAAAGGAGGTTTTTAATCTCAATGGGACTTTTCCTGGTTAAACAAAGGTTAAATAAATAAAGAACTAAAAAGATTCAGATTCGGAAGACTTTATTGTCAATGTACAGATAGGTACATACATAGATACATACATAGATACATACATACATACATAGATTTCAGATTCGCAACAAGATTGTGGAGAAAAAAAAAAGAATGTTGTTTGCATTAAAACAGCCTTGAACCCAGGACTTTACTGAGAAGGGTCTATCTGCCGGTCGCAAGACAGGGGCGTGTCGTAGAGTGGGCGTGTCATAGTGTGACGTTACTCAACGACACGCCCACCAGGCCAATGAGAGCACGGTAAAATCTAGCCCTACCCCTGACCCTTCCCCTAAACCTAACCAGACCCACCCACAATGCGACACGCCCACTATAGTACACGCTAGGGATGGGCGATATGGACTAAAAAATATATCACGATAATTTCTCTTATTTATCACGGTAACAATAAGTGACGATAAAAACTATCAGCAAAATATTTTGTATTATAAATCTGTCACTAAATTCTGTCTTGAAAGCCCTACAAAATACTAGAAGCCACTAAACTATATCAATTAAGTTTAAGTAGTGCACCTGTACTGCAAAACTGTAGTGACACCAATCAAACAAGTCTGAAATATGAGAGACCAAATTCCACATTTATTCAAACGATGCAAACTGCAAAACTAACTCGGCTTATAAAAACAAAGTAGTGCAACTGCAAACACAACCTGATAAATTGTCATCTCACGATAAAAACGATAAATTCAAATTGTTATTGTGGGGAATTTCTTTGACGATATATCGCACACAATAAAATATCGCCCATCCCTAGTACATGCCCACTATGCCACACACCCGCTATGCGACAAGCCCACTATATGACATGCCCGCTGCAGGACACGCCCACTTAGGACACGCCCACTTGGTTGCAAGCCGCAGATAGATACTGTACACTTGAGCTTACTACCAACTGCACCAAATGAGCACTCCTGTTGGTGGTACAACTAAAGATATGATCCGTTTCTTCCATCTTATTTCTCCTCATCTTTTCCCTTTGCTGCTGTTTTTACTGGCAGCTGGCTAACAATTAATGAGGTGCGCTACCGCCACCTACTGGTACGGAGTGTGAACTGTTGCTGCTGTCATTTACGTTGCACAATCTAGAATGTCGCAGCAGCTTCACTCTTATCCCGCCCACTTGTGGTCGGGGTAAGAGTGCGTGCGTCATTACAAGTTTCCGCTGTTGTGTAGATTTATGTTTTTCCGATGAAACCCGAAAATGCACTTTTGGGTCATTTTCAGCTGAAAACGTTCGGTGGCCGAATTTTCGGTGCATCCCTAGTTTGAGGCAATCAGGTGTTTCTGTAACGTCCAATCAGACGTCTGCACCTGTTGACAGGTATGTTCATGAACAAGGTGCTCTAATGTGTCTGGGACAGTTTTGTTTGTTTTTAATTATTCCTATAGACCACAATTTAAAATGAGTACTTTATTTTACTAAATTATAATTAAGTGAATGTTTATTTATCATTCCATCTCTGTTTCTTCTAGGGCTGCACGATTAATCGTTTAAAAAATCGCAATCTCAATTCACACATACATGTGATCTCATCTCTACCCACAACGATTCTGAAGCATTTCTAATCACGAGCTGCATCACAAATAAATGTTTCCATTTTTCACGGATTTTTTTCAAGTGCCCTCAAACACAACACTACTGTTGCCTGCCCACCCCCTGACCAATGGTAAAGCGTCTTTACAACAGTGGAGCAGTTAGCTGTTTTTTTGAAAGAGCGAGCGAGACGAGGGTTGAAACGGAGGACGGTCTGTCGCTGGTTCGGAGGTTAGATGGTAAAAAATCATGCCAGAGAATTGTGATCTCAATTTTAAGCAAAAAAATCCCGATTCGCATCTTTCCCAGAATCGTGCAGCCCTAGTTTCCTCTTATTTGAATTACTATTGTGAATTTAGCCTTTTCTTTAATGGGAGGGTGTGTAAACTTTCAAGCACGACTGTGTGTGTGTGTTTTGACATGGTACCGTGTTGGCACCCTCTGAAGCGCCGTGTTGTATGTTGTTCAGGCCCCTCTCCCAGCAGCCCCTCAGAGAAGAGCGAGTCAAGTGGAGGAAGAGAGGAAAAAACAAGAGGTACAGCTGAGTGCCCCCTGTAACCTATGTCCCCTGTTAGACTCCCTCCTCCCCCCGCTCACCCACACATGTGGGTCACTGTTAGCTTCTTCTCCCTCCCATTATGCTTGATCCTCGCATCTCCCGTTCTTCGCCCCGGGTGTTGTCCGGCTGAGCTTCCTCTGAGGCCTTTTCCCTCCTGACCTGCCCGCCCCGTGACAGAGCAGTTACCGCTCGCCTCATAGCACACTTCTTCAAGATGTCTTCTTGTATTTGAGGTGCTGTCATCTCGTTCTGCAGGATGGCATCAAAAAGAAAAGGTTGGATCTGATTGAAAAGGAAAGGAAACAGAGAGAACAGGTGAGCGTATTGTTTAGCCTCCGTATAATGTCTGGTAGTTTTTGCTCTTTGTAGTTTTCTGATCTGTGTCTCTTCAGATGTTCCTGTTGAAACCAGAGCAGATGAAAAGATATGAGAAGGAAAAGGTGAGTGGGGAATACCGTCACGTCGATACAGCTGTAAGCGTGGCAGCTTCAGAAGGGTAAATGTTCTGCTTGTGCCTTGTTCAAGGCTCAGGGCTGATTCGTGTCTGGCTTTATGTCCTGTCTGAAGATGGATCCGGATCACAAAAAGCATGATGAGACTGAAACACTCCACAGCTTCTCTGAAGACTAGATAACAATCTGAACCTGTGATCTCTTACAGATCAATCGGATAAACCAAGCCAGAGAACAGGGCTGGAAACACGTCCTGAGTTCAAGCGGTGGTAGCAGTCCAGAGAAGAAGGTGATGCACGCCTGTGTCAACCAGAGGTCGCTCCGCTATTTCACTGCTTTATGATTGTTTCTCTGTTGGGCTGATGGTAACTTTCTGTACTCAGTGTTTTGTAAGAGGCAGTAAGAGAGGTGTGGGTGTCAGCCGCCCCGTCTCAGGCCCTCTACCGGGGCCCTCTCCAGTCCTCATCCCCAGCAAAAGCCCATATGAACACTACCATGCTGCTCTGGACCAAATGGCTAAGTCGCAGTCTAAAGGAGCCAGCAGGGAGGGGTCCTCAACAGGACCTGGCAGCCCCATCCGGTGAGTAGAGAAGTAGTCTTCCTGAAAATTATTCATACCCTCCAAATAAAGACACACAACGTAACTTTTAGACCTTAAAAATCTGCGTGTCTGATTCGTTTTGATTGCACTCCAACATTCATTATGCGCATTTTTGAGCCGTTACTGCCCAGAGATGTCCCGGGGCTCGGAAACTGCTGTATGTAAGATTCCCGTCTGGGCACAACTGTGACGTTGCAGCACCGCGTCACTGACAAGCAACTGGATATGAACACAGTCAGTGTTTGAACGTGCATCATGTCGGATTCAGTAAAGAAAAGCAGGGAAACATTACTGGAGGAAAAGAGGAAAAGAAAGAGAGGAAGGGACAGAACAAGAGTCACGATAAGCCTGTCTGTCACTGGCTGGAGGGAACCACAGTACAGGTACGATACAAGATGGATGCTAGTTCAGCATCCACACCTATCGGTGGATGGGGGGCGCGTCACTGAGAAAACTGAGGAAAGTTCTGTTGTGTGTCTGTTAAAGAAAAGGCTAAATTCACAGTAGTAACTCAAATAATAAGAAACTAAAAAAAAAACTAAAACTAAAAATTTACAAAATTACGATTAAGTGAAATAAAATATTGCTTTCAAATTATAGTTGGAAATAATACTTAAAAAAAAAAAAAAAAACTGTCCCAGACACATGAGCACACCTTTCCCATGAACATGGACCAACATACCTGTCAGCAGGTGCAGACGTCTGATTGGACGTTACAGAAACACCTGATTGCAGTGATTGAATCAAAGTGTTGATCAACAACATTTTAGCTTCAGAGCCCGTCATGCTCGTTTACTTGTTTAATTGTTTGTGTGCTTGTTTTTAATATTTCTTTGGAGCCATAATTCAAAATCAATGTCACGATTTTGATAGAATTTTTATTTTTTATTGCTTTTGTCAGTTTCATCCTTTTTCACTGACAGATGATTTTTTTTCCTTCTTTAATTCGAGGGTATGAATAATTTTGAGGACGACTGTAGCTGTTGAAAGTTGGGGGAGATGTAAATAATGTTCACGGCATCGCCTGTGTGTGTCAGAGGTGTACCGGCGGCTGCAGGCCCGGTTCTGCCAAACGGCCCGTCCCACGGCCTCAACCCTGATGCAGTCAAGCGAGAACTTCAGAGGCTGCAGCATGTTTCCAAGCAAACCCATGTTAACCGGTGAGTTGATGAGTAAATAAATAACACCCTTTTTTCGTGACCAGGTTTTTTTTATTGATTTCTCCAAGAGATGCACCGATCCAGTTTTTTCCAATCCAGTGCCGATACCTGGGTTGAACGTATCGGCTGATACCGATCAACGATACTACTGTTGAATGAATAAACCGTATGAATGCCATTTGAGTGAAACTGTCAGGCTTGACATCAACATTTAGCCTTGTTAAAAAAAGGTAACAAATTAACACAGATATGAATTTACTTAATATTATCTATCAAACTCTTAATGTTATTTATCATAGTCTTTGTAGATTTGTACTGAGGTGTCCTTACAGAACGCATCATTGTCAAATGTAGACATCACTAAACTGGTTAGCATTAAAATCAAGAAGGCATTTTCACTGGCTTCAATTTATTTTCAGATGTTATTATCTTAATTATCCATCTTATTTTAAACAATTTTTAGTTCTAATTAGGTCCTTATATAACTTGAGGCATACCAATTAGTCAATATCGGAGCCAATATCCGATTCGGGTATCAGATCGGTGCATCTCTAGTTTTCCATTTAGTTTAAAATAAACAAACTGAGGCCAGCATCGGTTGGACAATCATGGCAACATCAGCAAAGAAAGTGGAATGGTTGTATAGCATAACAGAAATACAGATACACGCCTTCCACAAGTGGCGGCTGCCAGCCATGAAGCCGACTACTCCTCTAAGTCCAGCCGGCGTGTTCATAATCCGGATCCAAGCGTCAGGTACTGGTCAGGATCCCGTAAAATGGCGCGGGACGTTTTAGCGCTCTGTGGCGCATGCAGCCAAAATGCAGCTTCCACATTCAGGCTTCCTCCCCACCGTAGTTTCCCTTAAAGCTACTTCAGTGAGTCCCGCTGTGACACCGTTCTTTTCTCCACCGTAGTTTCCCTTAAAGCTACTTCAGTGAGTCCCGCTGTGACACCGTTCTTTTCTCCACCGTAGTTCCCTTAAAGCTACTTCAGTAAGTCCCGCTGTGACTTCGTTCTTTTCTCCACCGTAGTTTCCCTTAAAGCTACTTCAGTGAGTCCCGCTGTGACACCGCTCTTTTCTCCACCGTAGTTTCCCTTAAAGCTACTTCAGTGAGTCCCGCTGTGACACCGTTCTTTTCTCCACCGTAGTTTCCCTTAAAGCTACTTCAGTGAGTCCCGCTGTGACACCGTTCTTTTCTCCACCGTAGTTTCCCTTAAAGCTACTTCAGTGAGTCCCGCTGTGACTCCGCTCTTTTCTCCACCGTAGTTTCCCTTAAAGCTGCTTCAGTGAGTCCCGCTGTGACACCGTTCTTTTCTCCACCGTAGTTTCCCTTAAAGCTACTTCAGTGAGTCCCGCTGTGACACCGTTCTTTTCTCCACCGTAGTTTCCCTTAAAGCTACTTCAGTGAGTCCCGCTGTGACACCGCTCTTTTCTCCACCGTAGTTTCCCTTAAAGCTACTTCAGTGAGTCCCGCTGTGACACCGTTCTTTTCTCCACCGTAGTTTCCCTTAAAGCTACTTCAGTGAGTCCCGCTGGGACACCGCTCTTTTCTCCACCGTAGTTTCCCTTAAAGCTACTTCAGTGAGTCCCGCTGTGACACCGTTCTTTTCTCCACCGTAGTTTCCCTTAAAGCTACTTCAGTGAGTCCCGCTGTGACACCGTTCTTTTCTCCACCGTAGTTTCCCTTAAAGCTACTTCAGTGAGTCCCGCTGTGACACTGTTCTTTTCTCCACCGTAGTTTCCCTTAAAGCTACTTCAGTGAGTCCCGCTGTGACACTGTTCTTTTCTCCACCGTAGTTTCCCTTAAAGCTACTTCAGTGAGTCCCGCTGTGACACCGTTCTTTTCTCCACCGTAGTTTCCCTTAAAGCTGCTTCAGTGAGTACCGCTGTGACACCGTTCTTTTCTCCACCGTAGCTTCCCTTAAAGCTACTTTAGTGAGTCCCTCTGTGACACCGTTCTTTTCTCCACCGTAGTTTCCCTTAAAGCTACTTCAGTGAGTCCCGCTGTAACACCGTTCTTTTCTCCACCGTAGCTTCCCTTAAAGCTACTTCAGTGAGTCCCGCTGTGACACCATTCTTTTCTCCACCGTAGTTTCCCTTAAAGCTACTTCAGTGAGTCCCGCTGTGACACTGTTCTTTTCTCCACCGTAGTTTCCCTTAAAGCTACTTCAGTGAGTCCCGCTGTGACACCGTTCTTTTCTCCACCTTAGTTTCCCTTAAAGCTGCTTCAGTGAGTCCCGCTGTGACACCGTTCTTTTCTCCACCGTAGTTTCCCTTAAAGCTGCTTCAGTGAGTTCCGCTGTGACACCGCTCTTTTCTCCACCGTAGCTTCCCTTAAAGCTACTTCGGTGATTCCCGCTGTGACATCGTTCTTTTCTCCACCGTAGTTTCCCTTAAAGCTGCTTCAGTGAGTCCCGCTGTGACACCGTTCTTTTCTCCACCGTAGTTTCCCTTAAAGCTACTTCAGTGAGTTCCGCTGTGACACCGCTCTTTTCTCCACCGTAGTTTCCCTTAAAGCTACTTCAGTGAGTTCCGCTGTGACACCGTTCTTTTCTCCACCGTAGTTTCCCTTAAAGCTACTTCAGTGAGTTCCGCTGTGACACCGTTCTTTTCTCCACCGTAGTTTCCCTTAAAGCTGCTTCAGTGAGTCCTGCTGTGACACCGCTCTTTTCTCCACCGTAGTTTCCCTTAAAGCTACTTCAGTGAGTCCCGCTGTGACACCGTTCTTTTCTCCACTGTAGTTTCCCTTAAAGCTACTTCAGTGAGTCCCGCTGTGACACCGTTCTTTCCTCCACCGTAGTTTCCCTTAAAGCTACTTCAGTGAGTCCCGCTGTGACACCGTTCTTTCCTCCACCGTAGTTTCCCTTAAAGGCATATTGTGTAAGTTCTCCTGTGTTTTATTCACCCAAAAACTGATTATTTGGTTCAAAAGTGTTTTTTCATTAATCAGTAATCACTCCCATCAACAAACTGAAGTGCTCCCTCTAAGTTCTAAATTTGCCGTTCGTATCATTCATTTACACATCGAGCGGGGCGGCGCTCGGTGGGACCGCTGCCATGTCGTATCGCCATGTTTTTGCATTCGGGAGAAGCGTGACGGTAGTTGAAACCACAGAAACTCACCGGACACACCGGAGTTTTCAGCTCAGTTCGAGTGTAATGCCCTTGAAAAGTCACCGCGCTGCAGTGGGAGAAACCAGCGTCTCACTGATGCTGCGTTCACGTTGCAGTCTTGGTGCAGACCGCCGTCAGTAACAAACCAGATGTACAGTTTAATCAATGAAGCGCGAGCGTTAAAGACGGTAAAACATGGGTCAGGGAAAACAATACGACATCGCCGAGGATGACAACAAATCAGATGTGGACTGATGTCACTGTAACTGACGGACCACGTGACTTCACATAGAGGAGGGGGGTCGGGAAACTGTTCCGTTGTGATAACTTTACATGCAGCGGATGTCCTCGGTCTGCCCGGTTTCACGCGAATGCAGCATGAAAAGTACGAGGGAGCTGCTCCCGATTACACAGTGTCCCTTTAAAGCTACTTTAATGAGTCCCGCTGTGACACCGTTCTTTTCTCCACCGTAGTTTCCCTTAAAGCTACTTCAGTGAGTCCCGCTGTGACACCGCTCTTTTCTCCACCGTAGTTTCCCTTAAAGCTACTTCAGTGAGTCCCGCTGTGACACCGTTCTTTTCTCCACCGTAGTTTCCCTTAAAGCTGCTTCAGTGAGTCCCGCTGTGACACCGTTCTTTTCTCCACCGTAGTTTCCCTTAAAGCTGCTTCAGTGAGTTCCGCTGTGACACCGCTCTTTTCTCCACCGTAGTTTCCCTTAAAGCTACTTCAGTGAGTTCCGCTGTGACACCGCTCTTTTCTCCACCGTAGTTTCCCTTAAAGCTACTTCAGTGAGTCCCGCTGTGACACCGTTCTTTTCTCCACCGTAGTTTCCCTTAAAGCTACTTCAGTGAGTCCCGCTGTGACACCGTTCTTTTCTCCACCGTAGTTTCCCTTAAAGCTGCTTCAGTGAGTCCCGCTGTGACTCCGCTCTTTTCTCCACCGTAGTTTCCCTTAAAGCTACTTCAGTGAGTCCCGCTGTGACACCGCTCTTTTCTCCACCGTAGTTTCCCTTAAAGCTACTTCAGTGAGTCCCGCTGTGACTCCGCTCTTTCCTCAACCGTAGTTTCCCTTAAAGCTACTTTAATGAGTCCCGCTGTGACACCGTTCTTTCCTCCACCGTAGTTTCCCTTAAAGGGATATTGTGTAAGTTCTCCTGTGTTTTATTCACAAAAACTGATTATTTGGTTCAAAAGTGTTTTTTCATTAATCAGTAATCACTCCCATCAACAAACTGAAGTGCTCCTCTAAGTTCTAAATTTGCCGTTCGTATCATTCATTTATACATCGAGCGGGGCGGCTAGGTGGGGGCTGCCATGTCGTTTCGCCATGTTTTTGCGTTCGGGAGAAGCGTGACAGTAGGAAAACACAGAAACTCACCGGACACACCGGAGTTTTCAGCTCAGTTCGAGGTAATGCCTTTGAAAAGTCACCGCGCTGCAGTGGGGAGAAACTAGCGTCTCACTGACGCTGCGTTCACGTGCAGTCGGGCAGACGGCCGTCGGTAACAAACCA
>JALJCO010002935.1:0-22500 GCA_023101725.1 Atherinomorus stipes | reverse complement strand
AGAAAGAACACCTTGCTGCTGATGGCTCTTCTGGCGTCTAGCGGTAGAAATGTGCTGAAGAGCCGGCACACCCGAGGAAGGTTAAACTTCACACACAGTAATTTGATTTTCTATGAATGAGAAATAATTGTCCAGAGGAGCTTTAATTATATTAGAGATGTTCGATGTTGGCTTTTTTACGATATCCGATAACGTCCAACTCTTAAATTTCAATATCCGATATCAACCGATGCCGATGCAGACAATTGTGAGGTTGTATCTCTCATACTTTGAGAAATACAACTATATTCTGCTCTGAGAACAAAGATCCCAAAATATCCTTAACTCAGCCAGAAGAGTTCATTTTGGACATCTGGCTGCCAGATATCAGATACTAGCAGGTATTAGATACTACCATATATCAGATACTAGCAGGTATCAGATACTAGCAGGTGTCAGATACTACCATATATCAGATACTACCATGTATCAGATACTAGCAGGTGTCAGATACTAGCAGGTGTCAGATACTACCATATATCAGATACTACCATATATCAGATACTAGCAGGTATTAGATACTACCATATATCAGATACTAGCAGGTATCAGATACTACCATATATCAGATACTAGCAGGTATCAGATACTACCATATATCAGATACTAGCAGGTATCAGATACTACCATATATCAGATACTAGCAGGTATTAGATACTACCATATATCAGATACTAGCAGGTATTAGATACTACCATATATCAGATACTAGCAGGTATCAGATACTACCATATATCAGATACTAGCAGGTATTAGATACTACCATATATAAGATACTAGCAGGTATCAGATACTACCATATATCAGATACTAGCAGGTATCAGATACTACCATATATCAGATACTAGCAGATATCAGATACTACCATATATCAGATACTAGCAGGTATTAGATACTACCATATATCAGATACTAGCAGGTGTTAGATACTACCATATATCAGATACTAGCAGGTATCAGATACTACCATGTATCAGATACTACCATATATCAGATACTAGCAGGTATTAGATACTACCATATATCAGATACTAGCAGGTATTAGATACTACCATATATTAGATACTACCATATATCAGATACTAGCAGGTATCAGATACTAGCAGGTATTAGATACTACCATATATCAGATACTAGCAAGTATTAGATACTAGCAGGTATCAGATACTAGCAGGTATTAGATACTAGCAGGTATTAGATACTACCATATATCAGATACTAGCAGGTATTAGATACTACCATATATCAGATACTAGCAGGTATCAGATACTACCATATATCAGATACTAGCAGGTATCAGATACTACCATATATCATATACTAGCAGGTATAAGATACTACAATATATCAGATACTAGCAGGTATTAGATACTACCATATATCAGATACTAGCAGGTATTAGATACTACCATATATCAGATACTAGCAGGTATTAGATACTACCATATATCAGATACGAGCAGGTATCAGATACTACCATATATCAAATACTAGCAGGTATTAGATACTACCATATATCAAATACTAGCAGGTATCAGATACTACCATATATCGGATACTAGCAGGTATCAGATACTACCATATATCAGATACTAGCAGGTATTAGATACTACCATATATCAGATACTAGCAGGTATTAGATCCTACCATATATCAGATACTAGCAGGTATCAGATACTACCATATATCAGATACTAGCAGGTATTAGATACTACCATATATCAGATACTAGCAGGTATCAGATACTACCATATATCAGATACTAGCAGGTATCAGATACTACCATATATCAGATACTAGCAGGTATCAGATACTACCATATATCAGATACTACCATATATCAGATACTAGCAGGTATTAGATACTACCATATATCAGATACTAGCAGGTATTAGATACTACCATATATCAGATACTGGCAGGTATTGGATACTACCATATATCAGATACTAGCAGGTATTAGATACTACCATATATCAGATACTAGCAGGTATTATCAACATGTGTCTAATTCTAATGTTTCTAACAACTTGGTAACTTAACCAACATATTATCAGCAGCTTCAAAGCAAGTCAGTCGAGAAGGGTCTATGTGCGGCTCGCAAGACAGGGGCGTGTCGTAGAGTGGGCGTGTCATAGAGTGGGCGTGTCATAGAGTGACGTTCCTCGACAACACGCCCACCAGGGCAATGAGAGCACGGTAAAATCTAGCCCTACCCCTGACCCTTCCCCTAAACCTAACCAGACCCACCCACTATGCGACACGCCCACTATAGTACACGCCCACTATGCGACACACCCGCTATGGGACACGCCCACTATGCGACACACCCGCTATGCGACACGCCCACTATAGTACACGCCCACTATAGGACACGCCCACTATAGGACACGCCCACTATAGGACACTGCCCACTGGGTTGCAAGCCGCAGATAGATACACTTGAGTCAGTCTGTAGCAGCAGCAGCTGCACCGTAGTCACGTGACTCTGAAAGGAATGCTGGGAAATGAAGTTTTTCCAGGATAACAGGGACTTTCATACATGCTGGACCAACGCTGATGGAACAAGATCTCACAAGATCACGTTGTTCCTTTACAAGATTTCGTTCGTACAAATATCGGTCCGAAAAAAACAGTACAGATATTTTCCAATATCACATTTTAATGCCAGTATCGGCCGATGATATCGTATATCAGCGGGGAGTGAGTGTGAGTGTTGGATGTCAGGGCCTCCATCCTTCTAAACTGAGCTGTAAACAGGGAACTCGACAAAGCCTGGCTGCAGTCTGTGGAAGGCGGACTGGTGCCATCCGGTGCAGGCCACCCAAAGTCAACAAAGAGGAGGAGGTAGGAGCCCAGACCTGAACTTCCAGCCTCACCCACAGCACAGCTGGCTTGGCACGTCTCATATGTCCACACAAAACTCCCCCACCACTCCCACCACCCCCCAGCAGCTCAGTCCTCCCTGCATCATGTTCCGTGTTCTGCAACAGCGCGAGATGTTTTTATTCATCCCAACTACGGCTCCATTTCAAATAGTCATTCCTGTGTTTTTATTGTTTTTGGGTTCCTTTTTTATTTTTTTTTTGCTTTGTCATTCAAATTCACAGTTTGATTTTTCATGGCATTGTCGTTCGCAAAAGTGTTTGTAATCTGTCTGATTGGCTGATGCTAATCTAACGAAGAGCTAACAATGCTGGCATGCCTTTTCTTTTTCTGTGTATGCATAAATGTGACACCCAGTATCAGTACTGTGCCCTAGATTGTTTTTCTTTTTTCTGATCACATGTAACGTTTGTGTGTTTGTTCTCAGGAATACTTGGCCAGACTCCGGCAGATCCGCTTGCAGAACTTCAATGAGCGTCAGCAGATCAAAGCCCGACTCAGAGGAGAGAAGGTACGTTCATCCACCCTCACAGTCTGAGAGCGCCAGTCTGAATGGCGATGAGGCCATTCTCATCTGCTGCTGACATCTTGCCTCCTGGCTGCTGTTGGTTTGTGCGTTTCAGTATGACAGCGACGGCTCTGATAGCCAGGAGTCATGCGAAGAGGCAGAGCTGAGGAGGAAGAAGATCGAGGCTTTAAAAGTGAGTCTGCACGGAGCAATTACATATGATTATGCAACATTTATCTGATACCCTTATGAAAGGGGATTAGAGGATCTGAACTAGGTTTAGATCATTACACTTGTTCAGCCCTGATTTTACTATATTTGTATGTTCATGTCTGCATATCAGGCACAAGCAAACGCCCGTGCTGCTGTACTCAAAGAGCAGCTTGAAAAGAAAAGACGAGAAGCCTACGAGAGGGAAAAGAAGGTTTGGGAGGAGCATGTAGGTTTGCATTCTCTATTCCACCCAGCATCCACAAATGCAGGACTATTACCCGGCCTTAAAGGAAAAGTGCTCCCACAGAATGATGTGCCTTCGTTCTCTACTCACCCTCATGCTGAGCAAGACTCTGGAGCACTTTTTAATATATATTAAATGCAGCCAGAGATCCAAGGGGGTTTCATTATCCATCAACTTTCATATAATGGAGTTTACTGGCGACTGAACCAAAAAGGTCCATAAAAGTCCACAAAAACGTGTCAATATTCCTCCATACTGCTCGTCCAATGTAATCCACGTGTCCTGAGTGGGTAGCGTCCAGAATTTACTGGAAACAACGTCATTTAGTAGATTTTTAGAGCTTAAACAGTAGAACATTGCAGTTTCTATTTGCACGTTCGTGCAAGTTCAAGACGCTACGAAAGCCACGTCGTTCAGAGCCTACTCTGCCGATAATACAAGCGCAGAAGAAGAAATTCGCTGTTTACATTGTGCTAAGAGCGACTGAGCTGCAGACAAACATGAGAGAGGCTGATGTTGATTTAAAACAAAGAAAGAAAGAAAAAGAGAACGCGCGATCTCGTCTGCAGCAGCTTCCATAGTGTCGTGAGCTTGCATGGACGCACTTGACGCACTTTGTGGAAGCTACATGTTCTACTGTTTCAGCTCTAAAAATCTACTAAATGATGGTTTCCAGTAAATTCTGGACGCTACCCACTCAGGACACTTGGATCACATTGGACGAGCAGTATGGAGGAATATTGACACGTTTTGTGGACTTTTATGGACCTTTTTGGTTCAGTCACCGTTGAACTCATTATATGAAAGTTGAGGGAAAATGAAAACCTGCCGGATCTCCGGCTGCATTTGAGATATTAAAAAGTGCTCCAGAGTCTTGCTCAGCATGAAGGTGAGGAGAAGATGGGCGCACATCATTCTTTGGGTGTACTATTCTTTTAAAGGTCCCTCAAGCATAAACCAGTGACGGTTGTTGTGTGTTGTGACAGCTTGCAGCTCGGGGGGTGAAGGTCGGCGTGGCTGCAGCGGTGTCGTCTACCTCCACCTCTGACGGTCCTCTTCCTCAGCCCTGCCCCTCTCAGGCAGACCCAGCCGCCAAGGCTTGGGCCCTGCCTGCATCCAAGCCCAGCACCCCGGCTATATCCATGACCGCAGCCCTGAAGAATGTCGGGGCGGTCAGTACATCTGTACAGATCCATTTTCCGTGATTTTGTTTTTCTACTTAGTATGCATCAATTCAGTGTTTTATGTTTGACAGGCAACTCCACCAAAAGAAAACCAGAACGAAGCAGAAACTGCTGCAGTGATGCAGGTGTGTTCACGTTGGCTAATGCACTTCAGTAACGTTTATTTGTGAATGTCATCCTTCAAAAAGTTCATTTTCTTTAACGCTTTCTGTTCAGCAGAGTGAGAAAAAACAGATTCTGCGCAGACTCAACCAGAGTTTAAAAGCCCAGAGTCCGGTTGAGGAGGTGGGGGAGTCTCCTCCAGCTCCTGCAGAACCAAGTCCTGCCTCTTCAGCCAACCAGCCCGACACGGAGAAACGCCCCCCTTCAAACGGAGATCGGAGGAAGTGGGAAGCAGCAGAGCTGCCTGTGCTCCCTGAGGCTCAGCGAACCTTAGAGGAAACGCGTGCCACTGCTGCCAGTGAGTCCTTCCTTACTTTAACGGTTTTATTTGCTGTGCCTCGTCAAATACGCTGATACACCTGGAGGTCTGGTGGAGGTCAGGAAGCAGACTGCTCACTTTCCAACCAACATCTTCTCATTGGCCACATCAGCGTCTCCAGAGGACAGACCATCTTCTGCTGGTGACAGGAAGAAGTGGGAGGCGGGCGTGCCCCTGGTCCTCTCTGTCGCCCAGCGGACTCTGGAGGAGACCTGCGTCACCACCATCGGTGAGTGTCCACCTTAATCGAGAGCATCCGTGACCTGCTGGAAGCTTAAGTCCACTCTGCTTCTGTGCGTCACAGATCAGACAGTCGGTGAAGTCATATGGATGAACGGACCTCAGGGGGAAGCTCCCCGGAAGGTCTGGGGGGGCAGTCCAGTATGTCAGGTTCTAAGGGTGCTTCAGGAAGCAGAGCTTCAGCCGCTTACCCAGCCACTGGAGACCTTCTCCATGTGTGAGGACAAGTTTTCTACTCCTGGTGGGTTGTATTTCCTACTTCTTCCCTTTATTTGCTCAAAGCTTAGAAAGTGAAGTTTCTCTGAGTCTTTTCTGTGTTCTGAGCTGGGTTTCTGTTACACTTTTTCAAAAAATAAAAGCAATATTTCTTAATTTTTGGGAAAAGTACAATTGTGATATGCAGGTGTTTCCATTGAATGGTATGAGCAGTAATTCTGGTAAAATGCCGTCCCGCGAGACTCCACTTTGAGGAGGATGGAGATATAAACATGTTTCAGAGCTGCTGCTTATCAGGAGATGATGATTCAGAGGTAAAGTTCGTATGTACGGAGCCTCTGATCACATCAGCAGGAAACACTGGTGGCGACTTCCAGGACAGACGCCCGAAACGTAACAGATCAACTTCTGGCATGTGGATGTCATTTCTGGATCTTTATTCCACGTTTATCGGCACCAGTTCCTGCCTGATGTGCTGATGCAGCTGCTGATACGAAGGCGCAGTCACATGATGTTATCACGCATTATTAAATCATGATGACGTATAATTAACATATGGGAACAAAATAACCGAGTCGTGGTGTTACAAATGTGTGGAAACGACATGAACAGCTCGTGGCCAGTTGTTCACACATGAAGAACTTAAAGCATCTGCATGTCGTCCTAAATGAACCCAGCTTGCTGAGTTACAGCAAATTTGGGATTTTCCATATTTGCATATATGACTGGTAAAACTTCCCCCATCACTCTGATTTCACAGTTCATGCTTGTAAAAGATCATAAACGTCATAATCAAGAAGGAATAACTGGATTTTACCCCCCTACGTCATGCCTGATGGCGTGTAAATGCAAAAAAGTGTTTCCATTACACTTTTGCGAAAAATTGCTTTTTCGAAACGTTTGAAAATCCACCTCATGAAAGCGTAAAAACTTTTTTGCGATATTTGAGTTTTTTCAAAATGTAGGTGTTTCCATGAGCTGATTTTAATTGCAATATTCAGATTTTGAGGAATTCCAGGTGTAATGGAAACCCGGTTTCTGATGGTGTGTGTTAACCTAGCAGCAGGCGACAGTGAAACGGCGCCCAGAGAAGTAATGACTTCTGCTGTGGGTCAGAGCCGGGCTGTCGAAAACCAGGATGCCGATCAGAACATGACCGTTGCCGAGGCAACACTGCCACCCAACCGTGCTGATATTAAGGGTCAGTAAGTCACTCACAATGACATCAATGAGACATTTTCCTCTTAAACACAGTGCTGTTCTGTCTGGCTTGGTTTGTCCAGATCCAGCAGACCTGGAGTCGGTGGTTTTGGAGGAGAGTCCGGAACAAGCCTCTCATCCTGCAGCTGGTGTGCAGCAAGCGTGGGAGCAGAAAGCCCAGCAAATGTGACTATTAACTTCCTGAAGAACATCTGCTGCCTGACATATAATATTCACAAAGAGTTAGCGATATTCAGCTTTCACTTATTTAAGGAACATGTAAAATGTTCACACATTAGTATTATTATTAGAATACATTTTATTTGACACTCAAGGTCACCTTACAATAAAAGATAAATAGAAGATAAAAGAATATACAATGACAATAAATTAAAATGATAAAATGCATGCAGTAAGTTAAAAGATAATATATCATCTAATTGATATTACATGAGGAATGTTGATTTAACTGGAATTATGATGTGGTATTTCCTCCATCTCAAACAGTTTATTGAAAGAAAAGATAACAACAATGATGGGTGTACCACAACATAAAAATGACAACGTGTCCTTAACTTGTCACGTGTTCAATGTTGTCTTGCTCTGATGACGTCTAAATGTGAACGGGATAATGAAGAGGATGTTAGAAACAAGATGTCATCAAACCAGAATATTTAGAGGTCAAGTCACGGTTTAGACACTACTTCTGTATTTTTTTTTGTGGTTAATCATTTTTGGAGAATAGCATGATGTGTAATAAATATTTAACCACTGAACAATGTACATGAGCATTGAAAGGTTTGGAGAAAGTTGAATTCAGTTCACCTGGAAAGGGTGTGGTGGATTTTAGGTTCATTCTGACATCATACAGAAAGCAAAATATCCCAAACTTTTTGTGCGTTGTGTCGACAGCTGTTTACTGCTGCAGTAGAAGAGAAAAACTGAGATTTCAGGTATATGTGAAGCTGTGTACTCCTCTTGTAGGCCACCTGAGGGCGCTGTGAGACCAACATGTGCCAGTGAGGTTGAGAAAAGTGCAGAGAAACCGTGTGAATCGTCTGGTGAGATTAATGAGTCGTGAGCCTTGGCCACGTTCTTCCAGGGTCATTATAATCTGAATGAAATCTTTGCTTCCCTCCTGGCAGGTTTAGCCCAGAACGAGGAGCCCCTGTTTTTGAAGATTTGCTCACCAGCTCACCGGCGCGCTGCTGCCCTCGCAATCCTCTCTGCCCAGTCCTCCATGGACGAGTCCTCTTCCTCTCTGGCCTCTCGCTCACGATCCGTCTCACCTCTGCGCTCCAAGCACCAGGATGCCCTCCTCATTGGTCTCTCCACCGGCATGTTTGATGCCAACAACCCAAAGGTCATCAAAAGCAGAAACCATAAGTTAAATTGAAAGTATGACACAACCGTGTGGGCTCTGTGACATTTTTAGATTTCCAGTGATCGGATGTTTCCACACTTGTTCTGCAGGGGGATGTGATGAAAAGGCTTGCACAGTATTTTGGATGGAATTTAATTCTTCTTTATTAATGAGGGGGAGCTGGAACAAAGCTAGAGCGATTAATCGCCTCGTCTGAACGTGCAGTGGGTGTGATAGAGCAGCAGAAGTACTATCAGCAGACATTTCATAACCTTTCTATACAGTCTGCAGCTCACTTTGTCTGATATAAACTCAGAGACGTGGAATATAAAGATGTCACAATACCAAAAAACATTCACCTGACTTCTTTGTTTCCCATAAAATGTTTTGTGTATTCAGTCATTTTATTAACACTTGCACCGGTTAACTAATATGTTGGCTTCCAGTCTTTTTCTCTGCATCTCTCTAAGGATTCAGTTTATTTATTGCATGTTTGAGCCCCATCTCGATACCCTACCTGACACTGCGCTTGCTTTGTGCTGTCAGATGCTGCGTACGTGCTCTTTACCAGACCTCAGTCGGCTCTTCAGCCCTCAGCCGGATGCTGCAGTGACTAACAAGACGAATGCAGCCCCAGAGAACAACCTGGAGATTGAGGACCTGGAGGAGGGAGCCAAAGACTACGAGCAGTCGGAGGCTGAGGAGTAAGACATGCACAAATTCAATATTTACAGCAAAGATATGCTCCAACTGTGTCTGTGTCACATACAGTTGGTACGGAAAGGAAACCCCTTTAAAGTTTTTACTTTGTTTCATTGCAGCTAAAATAAAAAAAGTTCATTTTATTTCTCATTAAAGTCACTCAGCTCCCATCTGGACAGAAAAAACAGAAATGTAGAAATTTTTGCCAATTTTTTAGAAAAGAAAAACTGAAATATTTCATGGTCATAAGTATTCAGAGCCTTTGCAGTGACTCATATTTAACTCATATTCTGTCCGTTCCTTCTGATCCTCCTTGAGATGGTTCTACTCCTTCATTGGAGTCCAGCTGTGTTTAATTAAACTGATTGGACTTGATTAGGAAAGACACACCTGTCTATATCAGACCTTCCAGCTCACAGTGCATGTCAGAGCAAATGATGATCATGAGGTGGAAGGAACTGTCCAAGGAGCTCAGAGACAGAATTGTGGCGAGACACAGATCTGGACAAGGTTACAAAAGAGTTTCTGCAGCACTAAAGGTTCCTAAGAGCACGGTGGCCTCCATAGTCTTTACATGAAAGAAGTTTGGGACGACCAGAACTCTTCCTAGACCCGGCCGTCCAGCCAAACTGAGCAATGGTGGGAGAAGAGCCTTGGTGAGAGAGTAAAGAAGAAGCCAAAGATCACTGTGGCTGAGCTCCAGAGATGCAGTAGGGAGATGGAGAAAGTTCCACAAAGTCAGTATCACTGCAGCCTCCACCAGTCGGGGCTTTATGGCAGAGTGGCCCGATGGAAGCCTCTCCTCAGTGCAGACATATGAAAGCCCGCATAGAGTTTGCCAAAAACACATGAAGGACTCCCAGACTGAGAGAAATAAGATTCTCTGGTCTGATGAGACCAAGATTGAACTTTCTGGAGTTCATTCTAAGCGGTATGTGTGGAGAAAACCAGACACTGCTCATCACCTGCCCAATACCATCCCAACAGTGAAACATGGTGGTGGCAGCATCATGGTATGGGGGTGTTTTTCAGCTGCAGGGACAGGACGACTGGATGCAGTTGAAGGAAAGATGAATGCGGCCAAGTACAGAGATCCTGGAAGAAAAGCTCTTCCAGAGTTCAGGAGCTCAGACTGGGCCGAAGGTTCACCTTCCAGTAAGACAATGACCCTCAGCACACAGCTGAAATAACAAAGGAGTGGATCAGAACCACTCTGGACCATTCTGGACCGGCCCAGCCAGAACCCTGACTTAGACCCAACTGAGCATCTCTGAGAGACCTGAAAATGGCTGAACACCACCGTTCACCATCCAACCTGACAGAACTGGAGAGGATCTGCAAGAAGAACCAGAAGATCCCAAATCCAGGTGTGGAACACTTGTTGCATCATTTCCAAGAAGACTCATGGCTGTACCAGCTCAGAAGTACTTCTACTCAGTACTGAGCAAAGTACTCTATACTTATCACCATGTCATATTTCAGGTTTTCTTTTTAATAAATTTGCAAAAATTTCTACATTTCTGTTTTTTCTGTCAAGATGGGGTGCTGAGTGACATTAATGAGAAATAACATTAACTTTTTGATTTTGGAAAATGGCTGCAATGAAACAGAGTGAACAGTTTAAAGGGGTCTGAATACTTTCCGTACTCTCTGTACCATGTTCACTCGGCCAGGAAATATACAGTTTAATCGTAGATCTCAGTTCTAAGCCTGTTTCTGCATTCTTGAGGAGTCAGGAGCATCCCGTCAGTTTCAGACTGATTAACCACTGCGAGGTCTGTGAGTGATGAGGATGTGCTGCGTTCCTTAGTGCTTATGAGGATGAAGATTTGCGAGACATCAGGGCGTCTATGGAGATACTGCTGCAGGAGGAGGGCGACATCACACGGAGCCTTCCGGGGGACGATGGAGCTGGAGACTTCAACGGAAACCCCCCAGAGAACGGAGACCAGGAGCTTTTCAGTAGGATCACAGCCGATATCGATCGGGACAACGATCAGATGGCTGTGGACGACGATGAGGAGGAGGACGATGAAGAGGATGAAGATGAGGAGGACGAGGAATGCTCTAATGGGAGTCCTGCTGATGAGGAAGCTGGGGAGTTGCTTTCCAATGGTGTGGGAGAGGAGAACCACAGTAATAACAAGCAACTCAATGAGGAGTGGCATTCAGGTAGGAGGGGGTGTCCGGGGTCCGTGAATACCACCGTAGCAGGTTTTAATTCAGCTGATTATTTTTCTGCAAGACCTCCATCTGTTTAACCAATTTACTTTACTTTATTATGGTTTTCAGTGTCATGATAAACGCCAGAGTTTTAGTTTTAGTTTCATGTTAACGAGTGTAAGATGCGTTAAACCTGGTGCCACTGCGCCTCTAGATGGCAGTGCTGAGGACCAGGGAGGAGAGACCGAGCATCACGACAGCATCTTCAGCCGCCTGGAGGAGCTCCGCTTCAACCTGGAGCAACAGATGGGTTTTGAGAAGTTCATTGAAGCCTACAACAAGATAAAGGTTTGAAATATTCATCATTTCTCAGTCAGTGGCTGGAATAAAGAGGGGACTCGTTTAACCTTTTTTCCTCTTCAAATTCTCCCAGGCTATACACGAAGATGAAGATGAGAGTATTGAGCTGGGCTCCAGTTTGGTCTTAAGCATCCTTGGAACTGAGCACCAGCATCTGTATCCTAACATCCTTCATCTAGTGATGGCGGATGGAGCGTATCAGGAAGGTCAGTGGCAGTAGCAGCTTGTTTTATTCATTTGTGTTTTCCTCAACACTGCTTCCCCTTGAGTTTAACCCTCAGCTCCCTAAGAAAAAGTTACGTTCAGCTCCCTAAGAAAAAGTTACGTTCAGCTTCCTAAGAAAAAGTTACGTTCAGCTTCCTAAGAAAAAGTTACGTTCAGCTCCCTACGAAAAAGTTACGTTCAGCTTCCTAAGAAAAAGTTACGTTCAGCTCCCTAAAAAATTTACGTTCAGCTCCCTAAGAAAAAGTTACGTTTAGCTTCCTAAGAAAAAGTTACGTTCAGCTTCCTAAGAAAAAGCTACGTTCAGCTCCCTAAGAAAAAGTTACGTTCAGCTCCCTAAGAAAAAGTTACGTTCAGCTTCCTACGAAAAAGTTACGTTCAGCTCCCTAAGAAAAAGTTACGTTCAGCTCCCTAAGAAAAAGTTACCTTCAGCTTTCTTAGAAAAAGTTACGTTCAGCTCCCTAAGAAAAAGTTACTTTCAGCTTCCTACAAAAAAGTTACGTTCAGCTCCCTAAGAAAAAGTTACGTTCAGCTTCCTAAGAAAAAGTTACGTTCAGCTTCCTAAGAAAAAGTTACGTTTAGCTTCCTAAGAAAAAGTTACGTTCAGCTTCCCGAGAAAAAGTTACGTTCAGCTTCTTAAGAAAAAGTTACGTTCAGCTTCCTAAGAAAAAGTTACGTTCAGCTTCCTAAGAAAAAGTTACGTTCAGCTTCCTAAGAAAAAGTTGCGTTCAGCTCCCTAAGAAAAAGTTACGTTCAGCTCCCTAAGAAAAAATTACGTTCAGCTCCCTAAGAAAAAGTTACGTTCAGCTCCCTAAGAAAAAGTTACGTTCAGCTTCCTAAGAAAAAGTTGCGTTCAGCTCCCTAAGAAAAAGTTGCGTTCAGCTCCCTAAGAAAAATTTACGTTCAGCTCCCTAAGAAAAAGATACGTTCAGCTCCCTAAGAAAAAGATACGTTCAGCTCCCCTAAGAAAAAGATACGTTCAGCTCCCTAAGAAAAAGATACGTTCAGCTCCCCTAAGAAAAAGTTAGGTTCAGCTTCCTAAGAAAAATTTACGTTCAGCTCCCTAAGAAAAAGTTACGTTCAGCTTCCTAAGAAAAAGTTACGTTCAGCTTCCTAAGAAAAAGTTACGTTCAGCTTCCTAAGAAAAAGTTACGTTCAGCTTCCTAAGAAAAAGTTACGTTCAGCTCCCTAAGAAAAAGTTACGTTCAGCTTCCTAAGAAAAAGTTACGTTCAGCTCCCTAAGAAAAAAGTTACGTTCAGCTCCCTAAGAAAAAGTTACGTTCAGCTTCCTAAGAAAAAGTTACGTTCAGCTCCCTAAGAAAAAGTTACGTTCAGCTTCCTAAGAAAAAGTTACGTTCAGCTTCCTAAGAAAAAGTTACGTTCAGCTTCCTAAGAAAAGTTACGTTCAGCTCCCTAAGAAAAAGTTACGTTCAGCTTCTTAAGGCCACAAACTGGCCAATGTCAGTAACGGCCTGTAAATATTATTTAAAAATGAAAAGTTGCTATTTTCTTTTATGGCTGCCATCACAGACTTCTGGCCGAACCATCAATAACAAAAAGTTAATGAGTTTTACAATTTTAACCCTTTAAATTCCACTTTGCATACATGGTGCTCCAACTTCCAAAAATTGAAAATGGGGTTAAAATAAATGTGATTAAAGGAGCCCTATCATGAAAAATGGACTTTTAAGAGCTTTTCAGCATGTCAGTGTGTTATTTCCTTATCAAGAAATGATTTAAATCGTTATTTTTCTTCATTCATGCATATTTGAGTAATCTACATGAATATTTAAACCAAGCGCTACCTCCCTGCAAACGGCTGACTACCCACCGCGTTAAATATGAACGTGGCACCAATCACGAAAGTCCAAATGCGCACGCTCAGTATCGTAGCAAGACGCCCTCTGTTGAACAGAAACTCAGAGAATCCGATACACACTCTCTGAGGAAGAAACTAACACCTGCAGGAAGATTTCCTCAGAGAAAAGCAGCCATCAGCTAACAGACGTTTGCTCCAGAGTTCAGGAGAATTTTCTTCCTTTTTTTTTTTTCTTTTTTTTTAAGCTCTAGAGGACAGCAAGTTGGGAAAAATGCAGTTATGTTCAGCGTGGTTATGTTCAGCGTGGGAGTGTATTTGTTGTACTGGATGAATCAACTTGCCAGAAGTGGTTGGATTTTAACTTCAGGAGCAGGGAAAAAAAAACTCAACTTAGTGTGTGAACTTCACTCCTGACAACTTCATGAATCTCGGGCAGTAAAGTGTTTTTTTTCTCTGGGATTACTTCTGAAACCTGACGCAGTTCCCACTATAAAAACGCGCATGGACAGACAACAACACTGGTGAGTCAACACATCTCTCAGCTCAATGCTAACTGTTAGGCTATGATTTGTTTGCTAATTTACTTACTTGTCAGGGGTCTCTGTGGTACTTCTGCGTGTACTTCAAACTCCATATCAGACTCTGGGTCGAGCGCATACAGCTCCATAACAGGCTGCTCCGTTTGATCCCGTCGATCGGAGTCCGATTATCCATCAATGTTTACAAGATCCATGTGAGTGCTGCTTAGCTCAGCGCTAACTGTTAGCCTATGATTTGTTCGCTAAATTACTTGCTTGTCGGGGGACTCTGTGGTACTTCTGTGGTACTGCGTATACTTCAAACTCCATATCAGACTCTGGGTCGAGCGCATACAGCTCCATAACAGGCTGGTCTGTTTTATTCCGTCGATCGGAGTAATTATCCATCAATGTTTACTACTAACATCCTCATGAGAGCTGCCGGTGCCGGTGCTACAGACAATTCTGTGACCCTTCAGAATAAGTGTCTCTTCCGGGGCGACGTCATGAAATGGGCGTAAAACATGCTGCAATTGGTCGAGAGCTCCGCGGTTCAGGACAGTCAGCCATCTTACTTCCATGTTGGAAATTAGATGCATCGAAAAACTAATATTTAACACCAAATTAGTTTCTATAGTAACGATGGGAACATATCTAGCTTATAAATGCCTATATTTGACTTTTGGAAACATTTGAAAAGCATGATACAGCTCCTTTAATGAAAAAAAAATTTTTTTGTGCAGAATTATCAGAGCCCTGGAGTATTTAAAAAAGGTATAAAAACATTTTTTGCTGCATCTTTACTTTTTGTGTTAGTGTTTTTTTTTTAAGTTACGTTCAGCTTCTTTAGGGCACGGACTGGCCAATGGCCTGTAAATATTATCTAAAAATTAAAAGTTGCTTTTTTTTTTTTTCATGGGTGTCATCACTGAATTCTGGCCTAACCATCAATACTAAAAAATCAATGAGTTTCAAAATTTTAACCCTTTAAGTTCCAGTTTGTACACACAAGGTCCCCAATGCCTAAAACTGTAGGTAGCAGGCCATTATTAAGTATGCAGGGCAGACCTAAGCTGAGATTATAGGAAGTTGTTTCAAGATAAAATGCAAAAAAATGTGGGAAAAATTCCAGTTTGAACTGGAATGGCAGCATTACAGAGAGGGAACTAAATTCCCTGCAAAAGACTGAGCTAAATAATTAGCATGTGATCTGACCGAACAACACCAAAATTACAAATGTGAGACCCTTTCAGCATGTTTGAGTGTTTGAAGGACTCTGATTGGCTGAAATAACATTGAAGTCTCTGGTTTCATCACTAAGATAAAAAGCGGGGCTCCTTCTGAGTAAATGGTCTGATGTCATGGAAAACAGTTCAAACTACATCATTGAAGTGTAGAGCAAGTGTGTGAGGAGAAAAATGTTCTCCTAAACATTTATTCTGGAATAACATTTGATTCTAGAAACGTCCTTTTCAATGCAAGTCAATGTGGCACGGATTGGCTCTAAGGAGGAAATGAGGAGGATTTTAGTTAGAGACCTTAGAGAAAGAGTTAGGGCGTTTTCACATGGCGTGCTCGGGCCCGTGTGCGAGCACGTTTGACCACAAATTTTGTCCATGTGAATGCAAACAGGCCAGGCCCGGGCCTGGCCCGGGTGGCCCAGATCGAGAGGTGGTCCAGGACCTGGGCCATCCGCGCTCGGGCACGGAAGAATGCTTTGTGAACACAATCCAGGCTACGTCGGATGTGACGTGTGGGCTACTCGCCCAAGAAGCGGAAGTGACCAAATCAAAACTGGACCCTACCGGCATGTTTATCTTTGTTGTCATTCATCTTTTCCTTTTAATAGTAATCGGTGGTTTAAAACAGCTAAAATGCAAAATGTGTGTCTGGCTGCATTAAGAATGGAGTGATTTTCGATCGGATCGTCTGTCAGTGATGGAAGGGGACGATCATGATCTTTTTATAATGGCGATATTTAAGGTGACTTTTAATTAATCTACTGCCATAAGATGTTAAAGAAAAATCTCCAGAACTGCTCTGCTGTGTCGGCTACTTATCTGTTTCTAGTGGAGCACCATGTCTGCATACAGAGCTCATTGATCTGCACAGCTGAGGACTGAATAATAAACTCTTAATTCCACCGTTTTCTGTTTTTCCTTCTCACTTTTCTGCGGAGGTGCGCGCCGCGGACGCAGGCTCTCTTCGTCTCCTCTGTTCTTCTTGCTTGTTTACCAAACACTTCCCTGCGCCACAAGGAGTGCTATATTATCTTTCTTTTTAGTCACAGAAGAAATAATTCGCGCATATATTTGAACAATAACTTTATTAAATCGAGACATCAGCGTAAATGAAATACTCCACACAAAAACCCAAACCAAAATTAAATTTTGAGCCGCCGACACTTCTGTCTTACACAGACTCAGTAAATAACTGCTTACAGCTGCCAACAGTTGTCACTTCAGGCTCAGGCAGATGAGCCGCAAAACCACCGGGCGTTTTTTTTTTTTTTTAAATCATGATGATGGCTTAACTGTGCACGTAACTCGGGTGATCGGATCGTCTGTCAGTGATTGACAGTGGCTGGTTTCACATCCTCAGCTTGCATCCATTGCAGACAAGAAATCTCTCCAAGCAACCAAATGAGTTTCTTTCCTTGTTGATAAACTCGCTTGGATGGTGACGTGAGGGTTTGCTGCTTCCTCGGTTGTTAGCTATCAACGAAGTTTCCGCAACACTGTCACATGGTGTTCTGGCACTGAAATTACCGAGCGTGCCCGAGCCTGGTTCAAGCACTGGCATGTGAACGCAACACAAGAATCAACGATCCCGGGTCAGGCACGGGCCCGAGCACGCCATGTGAAAACGCCCTTAGACACCCCATCTTCTAGAATATCATGAGTCAGACCAGAATACACACCATGACCTAGTTTTATGCTGTTTGCATTAGTAGAACAACATAAAAGGTCGTTCACCCCCCCTTCAGAAAGCTGAGGGAGCTGTGAGGGTTAAGCTACAACAATACCTACAAGAAAATGATAAATGTTAATCTCATCTATTGAATCCTGTCCTCTGTTGTTGCAATGCTGCAGCAGTCTGTTGTCAGCATGAGGTCACACCAGAAATAGATGGTGGGGGTGTTGAGAGGTTTGAAAGGTTTCCCTACAGACAGGAGCAGCCTTCAGATACGTTTCCTCACTGAAAACCTCAATTTGACAACTTGTTTGATTTCTATTTTTACTGGCTTTTGAAAGAAAACATGCACATCAGATATTTTCCCCGAGGACTTGTCTCATGCACAGTGAGAAAGGCGTCTTGCACTTATCAGAAGCTAACAGTCACCATAAGCTCTGTGGTGTTGGATTATAGCCTTTTATTACCGTCATCATCGGCCTGATATCACATTCAGGACCCAAATCAGAGGAAACGTGTAGGTTTTAATCGTGCTTCTTCTCATTGAATATCATGCTGAACATTATGATTTAAGTCTTTTTTTCTGGGTGGTTGTTTTATGAGTTTGATCTATTAGTAAATCAGCGCTTTTTATTTTTAATCTTGGTGTGGGAGTTATTCTTTGAGAACTGATTATGTTTGCATCCTTTTGTCTTGTCTCCTAATCTGTCCTCACATATACTGCAGATGGATACAGCCAAATGTCCAGTATAGCCATTAGCAGTCATGTTTTTGTCTTTCTCGTCAGCTAGTGAAACAAGAAATGGTAACTGAAAGGTGACTACATAAAAAGACTACTTTTCAGTGCTGTTGTTCCTGATTTCATCACCACAGCATCATGTAGCAATCAAATAATTCAAAGACACTATTGTTTTATGCTATATTTACATTTAATGTTAATTCCCTAGACAGAAAGTTGGAAACAAAGAAATGTTTCACACTGATGTCACTGAGATGTGCAACAGCATACACGGCGAGAAGACATATTTCCCCTAAAAAATTACCATATTTTCCAGACTATAAGTCGCGTTAGTCATAAAATGCATACTACAGAGGTAAAAAAAAAAAAAACTTATACAAGTCACACTTAAAAATTCATTTCAGAAAAACCAAGAACAGACCTTTAATCTGGAGAAACAAGTTCTTCATCTCCACAACAGCCCACGGAACAACGGGCTGAGTGTGTGTCTGAAGGTAACGCACAACATGTCATGGAGGCTGAATAGGCTAAATTAGCATAACAAGCTAGCAAGGGCACCAAGATCCCCATCTCAGTCCTAGAGCTCCACTGGTGACATCAGCAGGAACAGCAAATAGAAACGTGTGTTCGAGCACTTCAGCAACGTCTAAAATGAATGAAATGCTGAAATATGACAATTTTAGGATTCAGGCTGCAAAATTAATCGTTAAAAAATCCTGATCTCAATTCACACATTCATGTGACCTCATTTCTATCCACGACTCTGAAGCATTGTTAGTCACGAGCTGCATCACAAATAAAAGTTTCATTCCTCACGGATTTTTTTCAAGCGCTCTCAAATGCAGCACTGCCGTTGCCCCCCCACTCCCTAACCAATGGTAAAGAACTATGGCATCTGCCAAAGACGTGCTCCAACAAAGCTCTTGTGCAAACACATGCTTTATTTTCAACTACCCCTTGAATAGGTTGTTTTGTTTTGTTAAAATTTATTTGGGCAATAAAACTTTTGGGGAAAAAAAATTGTGGCAGTGAATCGTGATCTCAATTTTAAGCAAAACAAATCGTGGTTCACATTTTTTCTAGAATCGTGCAGCCCTATTTTCCCCCCCCCTCTTTTTGCCGTTCGAAGCGGGGTTATCCCTCTTCGGCCCCCCCCCCCTTCTCCCGGGGCTTCCCCTTTTTTTTTTTTTTTTTTTTTTTTTTTCCCCTTTTCTTTTGAGGACTTGTTCCACCGTACAGACGGCATAGCCAGATGTCCAGAGATGAACTCTGCTAAACAAATGCAACTTTCGAATCTCTGCTTTTGTAGCAGCCTAAAGCCCCGTTTCCACCCGCGGGTCTGGGTCGGGCCGGGCTGGATCGGGTGAGTTCTGGTACGGATGTGTTGATTTCACGTTGCGTCCCCACAGCAAAGTGTACCGTTACTCTGGAGGCGGAGTATTAACCGGATAGTGCTGCTACGTGATTGCGTGACATCATCCCTGTGCGACGCCTTTTAACCAAAGCGCCAGACATGACGGAAACCGGGAAGTGACGGATTTATCAACGAATCAGCAGATTGCTGTATTAGCCCCACCTCTTTGGTCCGGATCGGTTAGATCAGTACCCCTACCGAAGGGTACCAGAAAAGTAGGCCGGGTCAGGTATAAGGGTACCCGTCCCAGTTTTTATCGGTGGAGACGCAAAAAAATGTGGACCGATCCGGTCCGACCCGACCAGACCCGCTGGTGGAAACGGGGCTTTAGTTGTCAGAAGCCTAGAGCGCCCTCTGGTGGCGTTATACGGTAATCTTTACTCCTTCGTTCATGTCAGACACTGGCTCCCGATACATGTTTTTAATTCAGAATTAATTATTCCAAATTGAATAATTTAAAATTAAATTATTCTCCTTCATGTTTACATGAAAATGATCCCAAATTAGGTTTAACAAGGAAAGTACATTTATCTAAATCTGCTTTCAGTCAGGGAGTTGGGAAGGGTTTTGATTGGAAAGGGGGAGGCGTGACGTACTTGCGTCTTCCTGGATGTAAACAAACCCCGGTTCCCGCTCCTTTTCGTTTCAGCTACAACATGAAAACCTCCGTATAACACGGATAATTTCAGCAGCAGCTCGACATAAACGTACTACGTCATTTCCCCCAGCTGGCTCGAGTCCAACACTTATTTCGCATGCGCTTCAATGAAAGTCATTACAAAAGGACAAGTGGACAAGCATGCTCAGAACGTCCCGTATTAACTTGGAGCAGAATTAAAGGTTTTCATGACAAAGGAATCATTTTATTCTGAATTCAGAGGAATAAACCAACCACTTAGTTCAGAACAAAGTTTTATTTCTAATTATTGTTTTGATTCAGAATTAGGGGTTTACGTGGTCTTTTTAAAATCTTCTTAAAGTGAAATGAACTTTTATTTAGAATTAAAGAGGAATAATATAAATGCAGCCATTTTAAATTCACATTTAAAAATGTTAAATTGTATATATTTTAATATATATGTCACACCTGATTAAAGGTCGCAGGAGCAGCCAAGCTATGAAAATAAAAGTCAGAGTTGTAGTCTGGAAAACACGGTATCTACTTTGATGGTGACCCGTAGCTAAATGCCAGGTTTAGCTTTTTTTGGGGGTCTCGGTTTAGCTGCTTTGCCTTTGGTGACTTTAGCCAATCACAAAGCTCTGCTGGTATGGATGGGAAGGTCATTACTTTTTTCTGAAAGTAAGAAGTCATCAGTCATGTCACATCAGTGAAATTTGATCATATATTAGCTGAACTGGACGGTAGTTTACCAGAGTGGTCATAATTAGGGATGCCGGTAAAATAATTAATCGTGATAAAACTCCAAACAATTAGTAATACCGTTTCAAATTATAATTATTGTTAAAACCGTGATTGATTAGTACACTTCGAAAAACTCTGATGCTGCTCATTGGCTGGAAAAGCAGCAGCAGTCCCAGTTTGCAATGTTTAATTTATGAAAACATGGCGGAAGGTAACGACGGCGCCCACGTGGACGGTTCTTGAGATTTTTCCCCCTTTTAAAAAGGACAAAATGGACATCTAGACCAATTTTAGATATTTTCTCTGATACTGGGGGTGATTTCAATAAAACGGCGATAATAATAATAACCGTGATCATTTTGGTCACAATAAGAGTCATATGAAATTTTCATATGGTCACATCCATAGTCATAATGCAGACGTTAACTTCTCATATTCACGTTGGCAACGCAGCGGTCATTGAGAAAAGGTAATGTTTGAATGGCCGGAGGAATTGTTGGATGCCCGTGCTTCCATTCCCTTCTGACATGTTTGATCTGTTTTAATGAGGTTTTCTTTGCTCTGTTTCAGATAACGATGATGAGTAGCATTTGTGCGACGGAGCTGCTGGTGGCGATGACAATCTGCTCGCCATTCAATGTCTTCCCACAACTCACGTCTCTGGCAGAAGGATCTATGCATGGAAAGTGCTGCACTGTTTCAGGCACATTTGCATGATGTATAACACTTGAGACTGCGTTTCATTCTCGACTATCAGCACCTTGACCTCGTTTTCTAACCAGTGTTCATTCAGAAGTGCATTATCACACCCGTGTTCCTGTTAACCAAAGTCCATTTCAAGCTACTTCCCGTGTTTATGGCAGTCTACGCCTGCAAATGAATGACACGCGTATCTAACGTCACTTATGTCTACATTGTTATGTTTCTCTTTGCTGTTTAAGTGGCATTTCGTTGTGGCGGATAAGATCTGGTCCTAAGGTGCTAACATTTTGTGCCACGTTCAACCATGGCTTCAGATCACAAACCAGGTTAAAAGAAAACCGTGACCCTCCTTTTCTTAAAAGATTTTCACCAAACCAGAAGCTAAATATTCTCTAACAAGTTTTCCACATTTCTTACTGTCTAGGTTTGCTCAGATTAAATAAAAAGGTATTTGTGAGTGAGACTGTTGGATGTTGCCAAGGTACTGTAGCAATACGAGCGTGTACTGTATGACATGTGGGCCAGGTCAGGCTGAAACGGAGTTGCCCTGATGGTATGACCAATGGTTTAGATGCTACTAATTATTTATGTTTGGTTATGAATTAAATATTGTCAATCTTTTTATGGAATAAAATCTTTTTTTATAAAAACTCAAAGGCCTCTTATTTTTCCCTTCCTGGTGCATAAACAACAATAAATATCACACAATTCTAAAAAAGTTGAGGCTGTGTGAAAATGAAGATGAAAACAATGCAATACTGTAACTTCCTCCGTTTCCATCCAAATGCTGCTCCTCCTGAAGACAACAATCATCTCTTTTGTTTTGTTTGCTTGCTCATCAAATAAACTATCAATAAATACACAAGATCAGAAAAGAACATAAGATACAGGGAGTGCAGAATTATTAGGCAAATGAGTATTTTGACCACATCATCCTCTGTCATACATGTTGTCTTACTCCAAGCTGTATCGGCCCAAAGCCTACTACCAATTATGCATATCAGGTGATGT
>JALJCO010002931.1:0-44215 GCA_023101725.1 Atherinomorus stipes | reverse complement strand
ACTACCAAAAGAAACCTAGACTCCCCTCTTTCATAACAAAAAAAAGTTTGTTTCTAGCTTTTTCCATTCCATAGTAATCTTCTCTAGAACATAGTTGCAGCACAAAAAAAGCTTTTTTGTGCACAAGGCACTTGAAGTGTAAAAGTGACTTTGATGCCAATATTTTTTACTTTAGTGACACCTTGAACATCTGAACAGTTGTTTGCTTCTATGAATCAATAAAACACTGTGAAAAAGTTTTGTAGCATAGTAATTCTTCGTAATTCATTTACTAGCTACAGTATATAAGTAATAACTAGTTTGTTTCACAACATATATGTCAAAAATGTCTATCCATCCCTCCCTGTATCTCCCCCCCTTGTTTCTTCCATCTATCCAACTCTCCTTCCATTACTCCTTACTCCATTCATCCATCCATTCCTCCATTCCTCCCTCCCTCCAGGATGAGCTGGGCCGCTCAAAGAGAAGGACCGGTCGACATGACGTGCCGCTCAGCTCAACTATTGGCCCAGTTTCAGTTGGTACACATTGCCGAAGTTCAGTTGAAGTTGATTATATCTTTGATTGATTGTGTCACTCTCCATCACCAACAGCTGTTACACATACTTTTGATTACAAGCGCGTCGCCATATTCTCTAACACTAAACGCTCACTTTCTGCTGCGCCAAACATTTATCAGCTTCTTTGGTACTGCTGCCATCTATCGGATCAGGGAATGATTACACTACATAATATGATTGCTTTTTCTTTTTTTTTATCGGCAAGCTCTGCCAGAGTGTCCCGTAGTCCTGTTCGTTCATTTTGCTTAACTGTTTGTGAAATAAAGGAGTTTTGCTGCAGATAATACTTACAGAGAGGCTGCCCCATCTCTCCCATTATATGGATGTACGCTGGAGGGCAACTTTATCTAAATGCTCAAAGAAGTCACAATAATACAGAAATTTTACCGGTAAGTAAATCCACATACATACTCCTAGAAATAAGGTTTAGGTTTAAAAAGTTATCCTTTAATATGCTGATGTTTTGTCGGGGCTTTGGTGTATAGCCTGTTTTTTCAGTGTGCTGGGTTAACATTAGTGAGATGACGTATCTTATACTCAACTACAACTAGATCGTTCAGTGCGTAAACCAAAACAGGATACAACACTTACAAAACCTAACCAAGCAATGAATAAAACTGAAAGTGAACAGTAGATTAACTCAAGCAAAAAGAAAGTAACTTCTCCTGCAGTGGTGAGCTACGGCAGCTACAGCGTGCCTGCAGTTGTTTGTTGAGATATTAAATCAGCTGTTTGTTTTCTGAACATAACCACCGACTGTAACTTGTTAACATGAGATAGAGCTTTGTTTTCTCAAGAAAACAAGTTCATCTCTCGAAAATGAGCGATCCATTAGTTGGCACCTAATTTCATAGTCCATTGTCTTATTTGGGAAAAATCTGTATCAGCAACTCATTGCTTGCATGTGGTATTCAGCTTTCTTCCTGCCAACAGCTCTCCTAAATTTTAAAAATGAAACTTTATTTCTTTTAGCATTTTTTTCTTCAAATATCTAATCCCAGAGGAAAAACAAAAGTTTTCTCAAAAAATTGATAACTTGAGGAAACAATCCACTTTATAACGAGACAACATAGTTGATAAATTTTCTCGACATGACATCAAGGGAAAAACATGTCAGTAATGGCCTCTATTAGCTTCTGTATTCAGGTGGCACCATCTGATATTGATATGTTGGTGGTGTGATGCCAAAGAAAACCTTCATAGATAGAGAGATAGTAGAGGTTCAACAATACATGTATTCGTATCGAACTGTTCAATACAGGTGTGTATCAAACTGTGATCACTATGCATCACATATCAAACAATAGGGATGTAATGATATCCACATCTCAAGATACGATATCATCGTGATATTAACCTCACAATACGATAATTATCTCAATATTGTGGGGAGGCTCACAATAACAATAATGATGGTATAAAATGCTTTGACCAGTCACTGTTACAATACTTATTGTCATATTCAATGTTGTGATATTTTGAACTGCTTGAAAAGCCTTTGCTGAAGCATGAAATTCAAGTAAAAATTCAACATATATCTATTGAGAAGACAGCTCAGGTACAAGATTAAATAAACTTAACCAGCATTAAAACAGCCTATTTAATAAGTAAAAAGACCCAGGCACAAAGAAACTGCCTCGTCTTTGGTAGTCAATAAATAAAAAATAAATTAGTCCACCCGTCAGTGGCCAGTCAGATGCACTGTGACTACTTCAGGCTTCGCCAGAACCTTTGTCTTGCACCTGATCGGGGACATTGTGCGGCGTGATGTCGACAATTGGTTGAGTGGCTGCTCTTCTGCACCCGCTGCTGCAGGTTAAATGGAGAGTTTTAATGAACAGCTGATCGAGGTGGTGAGAAAATACGAAAATGTGAACAACACGTGAGGCGTTTAGACACAGACATCACCGTGTGCACAACCCACCCTGCATGGACCAGGTTTGTGGTTAAACATAAAGTCACAGAGTTAACACAGTGATCCCTGCATGGATGAAGCTTCTCGTGGAGTAATAACCGGCCCAAAATTAACTTTCTTATTGTCGCCGTGGCCTCCAGAACACGAACAAAGCTCTCTCTTCTGTTTTTTCTCAGATAATAACAGCTGTCTCAATCCTCCTATATCCATGCTGTGTTCACTTGACCCCCTTTCACATTTGTTTTTCCTGTGTGTGGGGCCAATGTGTGTTCCCATTGGCTCAAAAGAGCGCACTGGCAGCAAAGGATCATGGTCTACGTAGTTCAGTATATCACGCTACGTATAGAGCAGACTGAAAACTTAGTTTTGTCTCAAGAGATTCGCTGTTTAATACTGTGACAAGACCACAACAATTTCGTGGCAGTTTCCCTACCGCAATATCGTGATATTTCCAATATCGTTACATCCCTATCAAACAATACAGAATTGTTAATTTATCTAACAACTTGTCCTCTGACGATGACCTCTGTTGAAAAACTGTGGATTTGCATTCGATTACACTCAGATCTGGTCTTTGGAAGTACTTTGGTTTTCATGTTAAAGGAACTAGAGGCAGGAATTAAAAAAAACCAAACATGCATGTCCATTTTTTTAATACTAATGGGTGATGAAGCGCTAAATACCAAAAGAACGTTTCCACCCACGTCTCTCTCCGTTTCCTTGAACAGGCTGTGTACTGCAATATGCGCTGCAATTCGGTGGCTGAATTTCCCGCGCTGCCCCGCGGACGTGACGTCAAATGATGCTGCAGTTTTGATACAGCAAGAAGACGGTCGCAGTAAATTCAAACACTGTAAGCGATAGTTATGGATTCTTCTGCCGTCAGCAAACGATCCAGATCAACTGAAAGACACTAAAAAGTGTAACAACGAAGAAAAAGGTTAGTAAACAACATTATAACTTCAGTTTGTACACGCTCCCGTGACAGCTTGGCTCATGGCTGCAGTTACCTGAAGCGCCAGTCGCGGGAGTCGCGAGTTTCATTTCTTAATCTTGCCTCTAGTCCCTGTAAGTATGACCGTGATGGTAACCTGTAAAGCACATTGGGCTAAAAAAGGCATGAAAAGTTGTTGTTTGTATCAAAAAAGTATTGAACCGTGACACTTAAGTATCGAACCAAACCGAACCGTGGAGTTTTTGTATCATAGCAGCCCTAAAAGATACAGTAGATAGATATGGTTATTTCAATAGATGAGGTTGAGGATCAAACAGGCAATTGTGCCCTGGAGTGCTAGAGTCTTACAGTTCCCCCTTTCCTTTCCTAACTGTCTGACTTGTTCACCTATTGGACTGATTAACTATGATTAACTGATTAATCTACCTAGCTGTCTCTGGGATGACTCAGCTTAATTCCTGCCCTGCTTGATGAACCGTTACTACAGCTGTCAGTCAAGCTAAGTGGCTCATTTGAGTATTTATGTTGCCCTGTGGGGTGCCCAACCACCCTCTAATGGCAACAGGCCTGAGGCAAATATGTTTGCAAACAAAAAATCCACATTCCAGCTGCAGTAGCTCTGTTTCACTACTGAAAAGAGACAAGTATACCATATAGAGTGCAGAGGTACGAGGACGATACACACAATCACCCACACCATTACTCCCTCCCATTCCTTATTAAAGACCCTCCTCTTTTGCCTTTTCCCTCACTAATGCTCATTTTATGCTCCCCTTCTCGCCCATTCCTTACTTCCATCCTTCAGCTCCCACCCATCTCTGTGAAGAGCGGTCTGTGTGCTGCAGGATGGTAATTAAAGTCTGCAGTGATTGGAAATATATCCGCACACCATATCATTTTAATGCCAGGGCCCTAATATGCCAAGATACTGGCTGTAATTGGATTTTGATTGGTTACTAATGAAGATGCACTTCCTGGGAGACAGACGTGACAAGTCATCTGTTTTACCCCTGCATCCCAGAGAGTGTGCACACTCACACAAGCGTAAGTAATGAAAGTTCACACTCGCATGCAGAGCAGAGATTTATATGCTTGCACATGTGCAAATGCAAACATCCAACGATTTGCCCTCACACACTCAAACACAGCAAACGGGATTTTTTTTCTGTAGCACTTAAAGAAAACAGCAACAGAATGATAAAAGTGCATTAGTCAAAGTTTGTCCATCAGATATCAGCGCTACTAAGCAGATTAAGAGACACGTACTTTTTGTAGTTTACAATGCTGCTGAATGTAAGCGTTAATAACTGGCTTTATACCAGCAGCTGTCCACTGTCTTTTGTTGATGGTCTGATTTGGAACAGCTGTTAAACTGACAAAAGATGATGCCACATCAGAGAGTAAAGGAAGGGAAAAAAAGGAAAATGACGCTGGTTCTCCAGAAATACAGCAACTGGTTAATCCCATGGGATACTGTGTGCTGCAAAGTGTAACACAATAAACAGTAAAAAGCTGTTTCAGCATTATAGTCAAAAAGCTTCAGTATTAGCTATGCCTATCTGAGCCTGTAGATTCAAGCCACTTAAATGGGCAAATAGGACTGTGAACAAAAATGGCACAAAAACAAAACCAAACACCACACAAGAGCAACAACACAACACATAGCGAGGAACTGTCACCATCCTATGGAAGTATTGATGAGCCATTTAGGTTTCTCCTTCAAGCCACATGGTCTAAAGTCAAGCAGATGTGCTTTATTTGGTCATATTTTGCCTGTTCACGACTTATGAGTAAATGTTCTGTAATCTGTGTGGAACTGATGTTTAGTGGTCGCACATATTAGTCGCAATGTTATCAATGAGAAAAAACAAGTTTATCTCCAAAGAGAAAAATGTGTTGGAAAATCTGTGAGGTTATGTTATTCAGAGGTGATTAAGGCAAACACAAAACCTGGAAAACTGAAAAGGAGATGGGGTTAGCGATGCTGCTCAAAGGAACAAATAAAAAAAAAGACAAAGCCTAACACAGAAAAGGGGAACCCAAATGGAGAAAGCAAACCTAGTCAAGGAACCAAAAAGGGAGCGAGCAGCACCATAAACTAAAACCTGTAACCAAAACCCAACCACAACAAAAGACCTCGCTATCCCAACTCCAAACTACCAGTGTAAGTCAAACACAAAAGGGAATCTAGCAACTAAATCATTAACTAAACTTAAACACGTGGAAATCAAAACTAAAGTTGCCAAAAAACATAACAAAACTAAGGACTGTTGCAAGGCCAAGCAGTTGCCCTTGACTGAGGGTGTGCTGGGTTCTTTTGTAGTTGTAGCAGCCAGCCAGTCCAGGTGGGACTGATTAGAAGTTAGTGGTGTAGGGAGGGAGGGGATGATGGTGGTGTGGTGCCAGGCCAATGAGGGCAGAGGGATCGAGCAGGTGGATTGCATGTAAAATGAAAAACAAAGGGGTCAGAAACCAGACGGCCGTAACAGTAAATGTGCCAAAACGCAAGTTCATTTTTATTTATTTGTTTTTAACATTCGGTTGGATCTATTGTGCTTTATTGTAGCCTACAGCGGGTAGAGAAGAAACTGAGTCATCATCAACTGGCTGTGTTTATTAGGCGGAGGTTTCTGTGAACTAAGCACCGTGTCCACAAAAGCGTTCAGTAACCACAAACATTCTGGTCTCTGTCTGGTCTTTTTGCTCCTGAAGCAACAATTCTGTGAGTGTTTGGTATCTATGCTGCTCCACGTCATTTTAAACTCAAACTGATCATCTGCTAAACTTTGCTCAGCCTCCAAACGAGGCTGGTTACCCCGCTGAGGTGAAGCAGGTGCGGGACTCTGCTGCAACTACGAGCTGTGTGTGTTTAGGGGTGAAACTTCAAGCAAAAAATTCAGTTTCCTCGCACATCCAACTTTCTCTGCTCCCGACATCTCTCCCCCGGCCTCACTTTCTCCCCCCTCCCCGCTCTGACTCGCGCTGTCAAAGGTGCGCCGCGCGTCTCCGACCTTCTTAAAGGGACAGTGCTGCAAACATCACCATGTTTGCGCTGTGAGACAGAACTTACAAACACAGACAACTTTTTCTCTACTTGTCGTGTCCATCATCGTAGCAGCACAATGATAGTCTGGCTGCTTTGTTGTGTTGAACAGAAAAGTCCATTTTTTTAAGAAAGCCATGATAATCTGGCAGGCCAGATATTATTGGTGGCGGGCCAATAATGCTTTTGAAGGTGTACCGAGTCCGCTTGCACATTCACAATACCCCAACCAAAGTGGACTTTTTGAGCGAACAGATGCTGTTTCGAATCAAAAAGGCTGGTGGGAATATGCCCTTGCACTCTGGGACTTCTGATCTAAACTTAGTGCTAATGTTTCTGTACACTATTAAAGCCACTTAGGGCAGAGTCACACTTGGCACAACTGGTTTAATCCCGTTTCAACTCACTGGGTGTCAAAAGTCCAAAACAAGCGGCCTCCAGTCACACTTGCAAAGTTGGAAACACGCCACTATTCCACCATGTCACCATGTCATGTGACTGCATTCGCGTAAGTGACGGTGCCTGCTTCACTCCAGTCCGGTGGGTGTCGCTAGTAATCATTTGTGCTGTTTGACGTCCTTGTACCTGCACAGTTTTCCGACAACTACCTGAAGGCGAGCTTGTGTAAGCTGCTGAGCTGATGACTGCAACAAGAGCTGCTGCAACATGCTTTAAAAGACATGTTTCTTTCTTCGCGTTTTCGAGCGGGGACAGGGCTTCTACGTAGAAGGCATCATTACATCTTAATCACGTGGTTAAATGTCGCAATCGTTCCGAACCAGCAACCACTCAGTCCACCTCTGAGGTGGGTCTGGCCACACGAAAGTTTTAACGTGAAGAATGTTCCCCCGCTGTTTGTCCCCAGGATGTACTCCAACCATGCCAAGTGTGACCGGCCCCTAAGTCCTGACCTACTTGCATCCCGGTGCCAAGTGCTGAACTGTCTTGCCCTCGCCTTTAGTCCTGCCCATTGCTGGAGATCCTGACCTGTTTTGTGTTTGTGCTCGGCACCCATTCTTGTGTTGCCATGATTTTTGCCGTAGTAATATGGATTATTAGTCTATATTAAACCGGCCGTTTCCCTCCACAAGATGATAGGGCCACTAGATATCACCCACTCCTTCAACCTGCCTGCAGAGGCTGGTGTTTCCACAATGGTTCCTCCTTTTCTATCTTCTCACATATTATCAAGGTATGAAATTATATTTTCTTTAAATTACCAACTCTTTAAGAAATATGTTTTTCTTCTCTCAACACAAGCAGTCCTTTGATTTAAAACTTCCTCATAGCTGCTGGAAACCACTTGCTGACATCATGTGATCAAGTCTTGCGCTGTGCATCATATCCATGATCTTTCTTCACACGTGCTGATGCTTCTTGGCAAGTTTACACACGTGTCAAATATTGTTTTTAAGAGCATTCATCTCATGCCAGTACATCTTTATGAAAAAGCAGATTAGTCCACCCACACTGTGCAGGCTGAGATGTTTATACATTTATTCTAACAGACTGCCATGTTTCACTACCTGGACTAAATTCCAGTCGACCATAAAAGTGGAGAAAGTGTCTGCAATCTTCAGCTGTTTCACCTTTAGATGTTACTCAGCACAAGACATGTTTTATTTCCACGCTCCGTCTTTAGAGATGGTTCTTTTTCTTCTCAACCCCACACCAGAATTAAGCTTGAAAGAATTCACGCTTAATTATTACTGAAGACCATCTTAACTGTCTACACTCTCTGCAAAGTAAAGTTTAAAATGTTTGCTGCCAGAAAATTTATGTTAAGCTGACTGTCAAGTAGTTAAAAGTATGTTTTCCCCCCCATCTTTCTGCTCTCTATGATGCATTTAACTTGCAGATTTATCGTCAGGCTGCATTAGCAGTCAGCGCTAGCTGCGTCCTACATCTAGCATAACTCAAAATTAGGCAATTATGTGTGCCTTAATGGGAAATGACTACATGTCTGCTAACAAATGTCCTGCATCCACACTATTTATTGCGTGTGAATGTGTGTGTCTCTGAGTGTGGATGTAAACATGTCTCTCCTGACACTTCATTAAGCATTCATTAAGAAGTCGAAATATCTTCCTTATGCATCACTTACAAGAATAAATTGGAATTTCTGTTCAGATTAGGGCAAAAACATCTACTTTCCGCCCTCCCTCGCTTACACGCACTGTGTTTATCACTTTCAGTGTTTCTGTTTTAGATTATCTCGTTTTATTTATCGTAACTACACAAAAATATCCGCCTCCCTGATTACCCTTAATCTCTTTCTGCCAGCCCCCCCCACCCATCCTTTCCTCACGCTCTCCCTTTAAAGTGAAAACTCTTCATAAGCGCCGTCTGTGCCTTTAATCTAACATCTCATTTAGTAGAGCTAAAAAGAAGGTCAGACGCTGATATGAAATTTGCTTTTCTCTCCTCCTGTCTTCTCCTCTCTCTCCCATCCTCCTCTAATTCCTCTTGTCACTCGCCCCCTGCCTCTTTTGAAATTTTTTCAAATATCATCCTTTTGTTCTGTCTCATAAGTTTTTCTCTTCAGTTTTGTCCCTGTCCCTTCATTTTTCCTTTTGAATCATCACCTTCTGTTCTCCCAACCGCCTTTTTCGAACTCCACTCTTTCAGCCCCTTTGACCCTTTTTTTACATCTAACCCCCTTATCGGCTTAAATATCTTTAATGCCTTCAGAATAATGATGCAAGTGTGTGTGTGTGTGAGAGAGCTTGGATGAGTAATCATATGGCTGGTTCATCTTCTAGGATTCGAGGAGTGATCTTTGGCTGACAGAGTTGGACCGTAGGAGGTTGTGTGGTTTTGTGTACGTGGATTTGTTTGTGTAATTGCAGGAGCACATAAGGACAATAATCTGTTGAAGCATCTGCGTCTCAGAAGGCCAGTTATGATTTCCCATCAAGCACACACAGTGAGACTGTGTGGCTCTGCACAGACATTTGAACCAGGGATGTTTGATATTGTCTTTTTTTTGTCTTTTTTTTTTTTTTTACAGATATCCAATATACCGATATCTGATATCACCTGATACCGATCTATGCAGATATCTGTGAGGTTGTATCTCTCATATTATGAGAGATACAACTATATTTTGCTTCGAGAGCAAAGATCCCAAAATAGCCTTACCTCAGCCAGACGAGTTTATTTTCGACATCTGGATGCCATATATCAGATACTAGCAGGTATTAGCCAACATGTGGCTAATTACAATGTTTCTGACAATTTGGTAACATAACCAACAACTTAAATCCAGACATAATATAAAAGCAAGTCAGTCTGTAGCAGCAGCAGCTGCACCGTAGTCACATGACTCTGAAAGGAATGCTGGGATAACAGAATAACAGCGATTTTTCTACATGCTGGACATATCACTGGAGATATCACAAATTTCACATTAGAACGAGACTTTGCTAGTAAAAATGTTGGTCCAAAAAATAAAAACGACACTGAAGTGTTCCGATATCTGAGTTTTATGCTGACATCAGTGATAATATTGGACATCTCTAATTTGAACTAAACTTTTTATAATAGAACCTTTTAAGTTACAGTCAAGTCACTGCTGTAGCTGGAGGCAAAAACAGAGAAGAAAGCACCCAGCAAAGACTAGAAAACGAGCATCTCAAGTGTTATTACGGCTTGAAAATGTTGTCTTGTTGTGTGTTTGGGTGCCAGAATTAGAGGAACGCTGTTCATGGCAGTAAATCAAAGTTTTTAGGATACTAGCAGACACTGGTGCTTAGAAAAAAATAAAAAAAATTATGGTTGAACGCAATAAGATGAAAAGACTGAACAACAACGATCATCAACAATGCTCACGTTAGCAGTTAAATGGGGTTACATGCACAACTCTCCTGAACTTAGTAGTGCTCCTTTGTTTGCTGTCTTTCATTATAAGACAAACTGATTAATCCAGGTGTTCCTGGATCTCAGAACCACGACAATGATGGTCAGACACATTATATTTCCATTAGCTTAAAACTTAACAAACCATGCAGATGCAGTTTGCTGTTAAAATGGTGATGTTGTCCAGATTTACGATGACGCAGGTGTTATACATTTCATTCTTCTTGCTTTGACCTGGCTTGGCAAAACTTCAGACTACAGCACTCAAACATCTGGACGTAGATTGATGTATTTCATAATTTGAACTAGGGATGGGCACAATTAATCGATGATCAATGATTGATCAGTAAGAATTTTTCAATCACGTAATTTTTTTTCGATCACCCGACAATGTTGTAAATCAGAGTTCATTCATTTAGCGTACGAAGCTATGTAATAAATGTCACTATGTGGCAGTAATAAAATATCCTATCAGCGGGGGCGATGTAGCCTAAAGACAGCAGAGAAAGCCGCCTGCGAGCTGCCATCTTTCCCCTCAGAAGTGGCCAGTTTATGACATGGATCAGGAGTTGCTACTCCGACATGCTCCGACATGGTCTCTATTATGCACGAGGTGCACAGTTTGGCACAATGCCAACGGCTTCAGAGGCTTTCCTGTCAGATGACTATGATCCTTTCCAACCACTAAAACCCAAGTTAAAATGTGATATTGGCACAATTAATGCAGCTTTATTTCTCATTAAGTCTCCACAGCAGCTGCAAACTTTCATTTATCCAGAATATTTTACATTGTATTAAATGTGGTTTGCTGTATTGATTTTTATTGAATCAACAATGAGACCTTATTATACAACCCTCACTGCTCATGAAAATGATTTTGAATCAGATGTATGAGGTAATCCAGGACTGTCCTCAGAAGTTGCAGCTTTTGTGCACAAAGCTGCAATTTGCACCTGCTTTTCAGACATACTAAAATAGATGCAAAAATACAGCAAGGCAACGCGTCTCACAGTTGATAAATCACTTTGCCAGTGCTAAATTAATATATTTACATTTTCTCCTCCCATCACACGCACAATTGTGTGTAAATGCCCCATATTGCATATTCGTAGCAACAGAAGTGCAAAATTGTTAAGAGGTGCTACCTAGCACGTTTGAAAGACCAAAAACCCTTTAGCACGCTGTTAATAGATCAGTTTGTAAATTTTTTTGCGTGAGCATTCAGATAGCTCACGTTTTTATACACGCAAACCTTTGGTAGATCTGGCCCAGTGTCTCCATCAGATGTCTGGCCACTTTACTGTCAGCAACCCAGAAGATCTCCATCCTCTCCTGTAAGGTGTCTGGATCAGCCAGCCTGCCTCCACCTGCTCGCAATAACTTACTGAAACAGCTGTCACGGTCCACAGAGTGGGTGTCTGGACATTTTCCGACAGTTCCTGAGCCTGAAATGCCTTTTGAAAAATCTCCATTTACAAAAATGCCACTAGAAATTGCTATCTGTCACTACCAACATGGCGCCTAGAGCTGCTTTTGTATCCAGGCTAAGCCCCGCCCCTTCCAAAATTTCACCGTGTTTGTAAACTTTAAAATGGTCTTTAGGCTATGAGGTGTAGCATGATGAAGCTCCCAGCAGAAAGGCACAGAATTATCCGTGAGGAGACGTGTTCAAAAAAACGTATTCTGTGCAATAAATTAAAAAATATATATTTACAGTGAAGCTCTCGATTTACCGTCCATCTACGTTCCTACCTCACCTATGACCATGAGCTGTGGGTCATGACCGAAAGAACGAGATCGCGGGTACAAGCGGCTGAAATGAGTTTCCTCCGCAGGGTCCGCGACCCGATCCCGGATAAGCGGAAGAAGACGGTGCGGTACGGTACGGTACGGTATATTTTTAACTCAAATCAAATTTGATTACAGAGGTGACTATAATAAGCTATAAATAAATAAAGGAAAGTTCTTTTCAAGACTTTTCAAGGAGGTAAAATGCATGAGCTCTCATAGATCTATTTAATATACAAGTGAATTTTTACAGAGAAATTTTTGAATAAATTTAATTGTGCAAAAAATAATGCAAAAAATGAAGAACACATATTTTGCAATTCTGAAATTCACCTAAACATTCACTTATATGCTACCTAATAATATACTTGTTAAAAAAAAAAAAAGTCTGATCTTGCATCTTAGAGTCCATTTTACAGTCATATTGACTTCCCTGTCCATCCAAAGAAACACAAGAAGACCATTGCTGGAAAAGAGGAAAAGAGAGAGAGAGGGTCAGAGCAAGAGACAAGACAAGAGTCAAGATAAGACAAGATTGTTGGCTGTAGAGATCCCAGTGCAGGCAGGACGCAAGATGGATGCTGGATTAACCATTGATTATCTGTCACCGAGAAAATCTGCAAAATTCTGTAGTGCCTGATACAAATATCATTTGTGGCTTATATCCAACCAGAACACAGATTTTTTTTCCCCCCTTTTTCTTTTTACCGAACATTTCCTGCTTTAAACTGCCTTTTGCAGTAAAAATATATGCATGAATGTGGTTTTGTTTTTTGTTTTTGTTTTTTTCTTGAAAGTCAAATGTTCCACCATCCATCCCATTAACATAAAAGTTCTTAATGTAAACACTTCCTAATTAGTGATAAAATGTAAAGAAGTATCTGGAAAGAAGTATCTCTTCACAGAAACAACTAAATTCAAACCAGTCTTATAATGAGCGTTGACAGCAGATGGAAATTGAGGGTGAAGCTGCCATTTCACATGCTGGTTAAACATGACCAAAGCCCAGTTAAGGCTTCAGCAGAAACAGCTTCCCATCAGTTTAACCTGGAAGTGAGGATGAAGTGGTCAAATGTGTCACGGCTGCACTGGGATCTAAAATGTGGCCAAGAGTTTTCACAAGAACGCAGCTTTAAGACAGGTGGGAGACCAGCTGTGTGGAAACTACTTTCCCAAGGATTTAGGGAAAGGATTTTTTAGAGAGGCATAAACCAGAGGCCATAACTCATCCTTCTAACAGTCACCATGGCTTCACCTGATCATAAACCAACTTTACAAGCTTAAAAAAAAGTCTTTTTCTGCCATGGGGAAACACACTGGGCAAAGGATCTGTTATTTCCTTAAATAGTACTACATCTAGCTGCCGCAAAGGCGTCCATGCGAGTTCACAACATTACGGAGGTTACGGCAGACGAGATCACGCGTTCTTTTTTTCTTTGTTTGTTTGTTTTAAATCAATAGCCAACCCCTCTTGTGTTTGTCCCAGTTTGTCCACAGCTTGTTCACTCTTAGTACAATGTAAACAGCTAATTTCTTCCTCTACGCTTGCATAATGTAGTGATGCACCGATCAGGATTTTGGGGGCAGATCACCAAAGCAGGTATCTGCCAATCCCAATATTGCAGATCACCAATGACAGTGCCAAATCCATAAATTCTCCAATATTGTTGTCTCATGTACATAACATGGACATTATGTTATTAAGTATAACAATTAGGAGATGGGAAATTATCATGAATTGACCACAGTTTTATTGCAGGCAATCTGCAATGTTTCACTCGTAGAGACTCTCTTGGAGACAACTTGGACTCAGTTTACGTAGAGGAAGTGTAGCTTACTAGCTTAAAGGTACAGTCTAAAGTCCCTCCAGCATTTCTGTTTGCAAACAACAGTATTTAAACTTAGCGCTCCTCCCTCTCAGGCTAATAGCTGCCTCGTTCTAGCTAGCCTATTCAACTTCAAGCCTCTCCTTCAGAGCTCAGAAGCAGGTACAAGCCAAACTTTCTTACGGCTACACAGCTGTTCAGTCCCAATCCCTTGAGTTCCCTTCGCATTGTGCGTGTGGAAATGCTCTTACTTTCAGTATTAAAGCAACCCTTACCGATGTTGCATTCTTACACTATTTTTTTAATAGGGTAAAATGCGATGGATGAGGTAATGGAACTCTGAAATACAAGACAGACCCACCATTAATCAAATGAAAATATTATTCCAATCTCTAAATATTCAATGAAAACTCCAACCAATCCTTGAAGTGGGGTGCACCCCAAGGATTGGCCGAGGGACCTGCCTGCCAGACCTTTGATTTTGCATTGGGAGGCAGAGGGAATGAAGGGGTGTGTCTTAGGGGTGAGGCGGGACTGTTTACATTCAAATAATCTTGCTGTGCTCTCTGAAATGCAAGATCAGTAAGGGTTGCTTTAAACATAGCCCTGAGTTCTACTATTGTTTTTCTTCGGTTTGATCTCTCACCACACGTTTAAGTGATCGCCGATCAAGATCATTCAGGATTTTTTTCCGGACACATTTCTTCCTTGAAGATGATGGGTCCCCACTATCCTTCCAGTTTTTAGTAATGCGTTGGACAGTTCTTAACCCAATTTTAGTAGTTTCTGCATCTCTTTAGATGTTTTCTCTGCTTGATGCATGCCAATGATTTGACCCTTCTCAGACAGACTAACATCTTTTCCACGACCACGGGATGTGTCTTTCCACATGGTTGTTTAGGAAATGAGAAGCAAGTCATTGCACCAGTTGGGGTTAAATAACTTGTTGCCAGCTGAAAGATAATCGCCCATGCAGTAATTATCCAATAGGAGGCTCATACCTATTTGCTTAGTTAAATCCAGGTGGCGACTTTTTTTTTTTTTTTGCCAGGCAGTGTATTATTAACCCTGGTTTTCCAAAGTGCATTTTCTGAAGCTCTTACCTTTTCTTCGGGGCATTCTCGGTGTTTCCTTTCTTTATTTTTTTTCCTTCAAGAGTTCGAGTGACTGACGTCTGCTCCAATCATGAGCTTATTTCCACACAGCGTCATGTCCTTAGCTCTGTTATTGGCTGCCGATGTAAACAGAAATCTCCACCCAGAAATGTCCTGACCAGACCAAAACAATACAAAAGAGCGAATTACAGGCAGGGGGAGAGAGAGTTCAAGCGCATCACGGCCGGGAGTTGAGGCCCAAAGGTGGGTTTTGAGACGGATTTCACTTGCTCAAGTCTAACGTTTATTTTTCACGGGGGGAACTTTGGACTATACCTTTAAGCTTTCTTGTGGCAATAATTATGTGAACAACACACAACATGTGCAGCGCACCAACACAGACAACAGTAAACATTTCACTCTCTTAGAGTTGGTAAAAGTTGTAAACTATAAACTCTTTTTTTTGTTTTTTTTTAAAGGAATTAAATCTTAAAATAAAAAATAGATTACGTACATAACACACAACATGTGCACTATAATAAACATTTCACTCTCTAGAGGCTCTTTCTCAGATAAGAGCAGCGACTTATGTGCAACTGTATCGTTATCTCTGGACATAAACTTGGAGCTGATACTGCAGCTTTCCTTTTTTTTTTTTTTTTTTTTTTTTAAAAGGATTTTTTTGGGCTCTAGTGGCCTTTATATGACAATGTATAGTGACAGGAAAGGGGCAGAGAGAGTGGGGAGTGACATGCAGCAAAGGGACCTGGACCGGGAATTGAACCAGGGCCGACTGCGCTGAGGAACTGTAGCCTCTGTTCATGGGGTGGCTGCTCAACCAACTGAGCTAAACACCACTACTGCAGCTTTTCTGTAAGAAAAAGAAAAACTAAGTGTAGCATAAACATGCTGTAGCCAAAATAATATAATATAATCATTATTTTATTAATGAGCTTACTTCTGATTAAGCAGCATGAATGGCAGAGCCTTGCACGTCATACTGTATGTGTCAAGAGCATCTAAGTGTGGGGGTGTATGAACCCGGTTGTTTTCCTTGTCTGTCTCTCTGTATGATCGCGGATGAAACTGAGCAGCTGCTTGGCTACATTTGCTCCACGAGGCCAGACAACGACGTTGTCGAGCGTTTCTGTGCTGTGTGAGGATTCATCAGATTGTTCAGAGGTGTTCTGAGTTTGGTGAGTTTCACCGTTTACTCCATGAGCTGCGCGCCGCCGATGGCCAAGCTTTCGTCTGACCGGCCCAGTTTAACAGCCTGCAGTCCTGCATCCGGACGTCATTATAAGCCCATTAAACCCCGCCGGGACCAAAGATCATCAACCCACCGTTTGGAAACCGGGACTGGACGCAGATCATAGTTTATCCTCCACTGTCTCCGTGGAGTGAAGAGATTCACCCGAGTCTCCTCTGTACTTCAGGAGCGGTATGACCGATGTGATGAAGCAACGATGGTTGAAAAAGAAAATTCAGATTTGTTTTTTTTTTACGTCTTTTGCAATGATGCTGTTAGAAGACCAGCAATTTGTACTTAAGATATACTTTATTAATCCCAATTAGAGAAATTTAAACACATTAAATTAATAAAAAATAGTTCCACTTTCCCTTGATGGACATCTTGGTATTTGTTCTCAAATAATAAAATGCTTTATAACATACCAAAAGCTTTTTTAAAAAAAATGAATATATAACTATCGAATTTTAATAAACTGAACAGTTGGAGACAACACAGACACTGACTTTTTTCAAACGTATCAGCATTTGAAGAATACTCCAGCGTGTTCATTGGATTTTTCACAAATCCAAGACATGGATTTTGTTTTATGCCAGAATCTTTAAAAATAAAAAGTATGAATGAAAACTGGACTGCACAGTGGTGTGGTGGTTAGCACCGCAGTCTAACAGTAAAAGAGCTGCAAGTTCATGTCCCAGCTGGAGAGGGGGTTCGAACAATTCCAACGGAGGCCTTCCTGTGTGAAGTTTGCGTGTTTCCCCGTGTATACGTGGGTTCTCTCCGGGTACTCCGGCTTCCTCCCACCATCTGTACACAACTTTCTTCAGTATTTAGCAACCCTAAATTGGCCCTAGGAGTGAAAGTGAGTATGAATGGTTGTCTGTCTCTCTGTGTTGGCCCTGTGACAGACTGGCAATCAGTCCAGGGTGTACCCTCCCTCTCCCCTGATAATAGCTGGGATAGGCTCCAGCAACCCTCGTGACCCTGAACTGGATAAGCGGTACAGAAGATGAATGAACTGCGTAACTTTTGGCCACTGGGGGCACTAAACAAGTAACTTCCCACAGATCATACCGTACAATTGTCACAAAATTAAACACTCTCTATGTGGGTTTTGGAATCACTGGACCACTTTGATCAGCTGATTTGAAGTCATCAAGCCATAAAGCTACAGTAGGCGCTCCAGGTGAGACGGATTCGCTCCTGCAAAGGTACAATGTCTGTTTTTTGAGGATGGAAGCCCCCTTGGACCACGGACATGTGTCAAGTGCTGTATATTGACCCTAGAAATCATCTATTATCACTTACATTAGGCCAATGTTTGGGTCAAAAGTTACACAGTATCCTTTTGAGCTGCAAAAGTGATAAAGCAGTAGCAGATTGGAATTGGACAGAAATAAAGAAAATGTACAACAACAAGGAAAAAGACATATTTTTAACCATCTTAGTTGAATTTGCTAGAATTGTAACATTTTCTTGTGGGGCTGAAGCAACAGTATGTATCCTGTATTAACATTAACAGCATGCTATAAACCTAAATGCGATCAGCATTCATTCATGTCCAGATGCTGACGGTCTGTTGCTAAGGTAGCATTAGCAACAGTGAATCAGGCTACACCCCTTTCACATTTAGAGACAGGGAAAATGTGAAATGTAAAATGATTGCACCTTTTCTCATCAGAACAGGACCTACATCTCTGGTGGGTTGGGTTACTCACTTTTAATTATTGTGGTTTCATTTTTGTAACCTGGGTAGAAATTTTGACCTGAAAATTCCACTCTGGAACCAGTACTAGCGAATTTCTTTGAAATGACACGCAGGAGTAAAAGTCTTGCATTGAAACAAATTTTAATGAATTTTTTTGAAGAAGCATTCGGACCATGACCGTAATGAAATCAAGGCCAGCCAGTTTCAATTAACTTGCAGGGGAACGGGTCTTTTCCAAAACTAAGAAGGTTTAAAAAGAGAGAAAAAAATCTGATTAGTTTTAATGTCTGCCAAATTGAGAAATAATTTAGAATGAGCACCATCATTAAAAGTGATTCACCTTCTCCTTTCAAGTTTGCAAATGACTGAAGTGAAAGTGAATTGACTTTAGCCCCGTGGCCAATACTAATGACAGTTGTTCAGGTCGGATGGCAGCTCTTCCTGGCCCGAGAGGAGACGCTAATGCAAATACAGGCTACGCCATATTAACTGGAGGCTGCAGACAATTAGGAGAGGAGGAAAATAAAGGTGTGCTTGAGAGGAAGGAAATGAAGAGGGAAGATTCAATAGACAAAAAAAAAAAAAAAGTAAGGTTTAGACATACAGTAGATGATACATGACTGGAAATAGTCATGTATCATCTACAGAAATATTTTTCTAAGTAAACCCTGTCCAAAAACGTGAACGTTCTGGGCTTGAATATCACATTTTTTACGTGCTCCTTTGGGATGACAGAGGTTTAATCTTCCCTAATGTGAGGATGAAGAGGGTTAGCAAGTAAGGAAGCGCAGGATAGAGAGAGTAGGGAAGGAGGGCAAGAAGCTGACGAGTGAGGCCAACATTAGCATTTGTATTGCTTCATTCTCCAGCCTGCATCTCACTCACCTCCCATTGAGTCTGCACATTATTGTGGAGTCACAGCATTTCTTATTATCGAGGCCAAGGAACAATTTCTAGGCCTCTATTAGAAACTGATATCTGGCACAAACAGCACAAGTTTAGGGGAGCGGAAGGATAAAGTTCTGGGTGTAGATGAGGAATTTTCAGGGAGCTTTTAACCCTGTTTATAGACTTATAGGCAGGCCATTCAAACAAAATAACTCATACCTCCCATATGCTGTTATGATGCATATGAACAAAAATCTGTTTTTAGCTCACACAACTTTCTGCAGTATTTAGCAACCCCAGCCTCATAATAAGAACCCTTTATACCCAGGACCACCGGCTGTGTGTATATGCATGAAAGTGAGTGTGTTTGCATAGATTTTACCGTCACAAGAAGTCATCATGCTGCTTTAATTAGATGCAGCCCCCTGTGTGCTTTAAGAGGTGATGAGAAAGATAGTGAAATAAAAGCAACACACACTTAATCAAGCAAGTACACACATAAGAATGCAGACCGCCATGTGGATCGGACATGAATAAATTTAAAGGCAGATCAAGAAAAAAATTAAAGTACACGGATACAAAGAAATAAGTTGCTTCCTGATGTGAACAGTGATTACTTTTAAATTCTCAGAACTGGACTTTCACCACATTTGTGCGTGTGTGTGTGTGTTCTACAAAGAGACTTAGTGCCTTCTTGCTGTTATTGAGATTTAACTTTTCTTTTTCTGTTAGAAATTATGCCACCACAAGTACGAGCAGTTGTGAGGCCTGTTTTAACTCATGGGTGCAGCTTTTCTTTGAAAAATGAGAGCACATAAAGGGGGGGCTCCAGGACATTCGTGTCTTTTTGTTTTAATTTGTGCCTTTTTTGTTAACTTTGACTGTATTAACTAAAAGGCTAAAGGTGAATATTCATATTTTGATCAAATCACAAAATCCTCCAATCATAACACAGTGGTGCGGTGGCATGGTGGTTAGCACTGCAGCCTCACAGTAAGACGGTTGCTATTTTGAGTGACACAAGATGGGAGGGAATAAACAGCCGAGCTACGAGTGTAATATTTGGATATATTTTTGTGTGTGATATATTTGATATATTCTGAAGCGTTAAATGAAGTGTTTACCGGTTAGAAACAACAGAGTCTCTGTGGACAATTTTAAAATGTACGGACAAGCTTAGAAAGAGAGTTTTTGCCTCAGAAAATGCATTTGTTTGACATTATTCAGGTGTTAATGAGCAGTTAATATGGTGTTAACATTCAGGTAATGACAGATAAGTGAAAAGGAATAAAATGTCCAGTCCCAATGTAGTTTGTACAATGTATCTGAAGGAATGAGTGGAAAGAATGCCGTCCCTAGACTGCTGTGGAGTCTACAGTTATATGCAATGGGACTGGAGCACTATGGGAAGTTCTCGTTGGCTAGGATGTCCCATTTCAGGAGCCTACTGGTTCAGGAGGCTGCTTCAGAGTGCGTTGACTACGTGGCACCTATGTAGACCTATGTAGTCTGCAGTGTTCAGAATGCAATATGAGACACAGCTTCTGTGTTGGGCCTGCGACAGACTGATGACCTGTCCAGGGTGTACCCCGCCTCTCGTCTGATAATAGCCAGGATAGGCTCCAGCAACCCCTGCGACCCTGAACTGGATAAGCAGTGAAGAAAATGAGTGAATGAACAAAGTCCTCCAGTTGAAACAATCAGATAAAGGATATAAACCAACATTACCAGTCTGTCTTGACAATGACATGCTACATGAGTTGCAAACACTCATCAGAGCTGCTAGTTGTGGATTAGAAGCATTACAAGTAAATATCATCATTAAGCTAAAGCCTTTAAGTTTGGATATGGATCTTTCTGATTTACCTTAAATATTGTGGACTATTGAAATAAACATCTGGGCATAAATCTGGTTTCCCAATAATTCCATTTACCTCCTTTGTTAACTAGAAAATAAAAGAGTCAAAGCCCGAAAACATAGTAAAGTCTAAGTGCCATTAAAATTCAGTCAAAAACCTGTTTGTAAAACACTTGTTTATGATAAATGTACTGTATTTACTCTATTTTAGATTTTTGCCATTAAAACTAGTCGTGGATATAATTGTAATGTAGAATTTATTGGTGAGCAGAGTCATGCATTTAAAATGTGTTTGACATACACGTTTTGCACCTTTATCTACTTCTTGGTCTGTGACTTTGGAAAACTATCTGAGTTGGCCCTGCTGATCACATGGGCAAGTTACATGTGGGATTTAAGCATCCATCCAAATAACAATAATAAACTTTATTTAAATTAGCTACTATAATTACTTTAATGATTAAAGGTTGAATATGGAACATTTTTATTAAAAGCTATATTTAAAAAAAAAAAAAAAAACCTTCACAGGTCGTTTGGGGGGTACAGAATGAAAGTACAACATTTTCTAGAAAAATTATATTTAACCTAAAAATAATTACAAAATAAATTTTAAGGGGTTCGATAATGGCATTATATTTATGTCTATAAGCCAATACACGCCGCCATTGCGGGTTGCCAAATATGATCTCTGTGTGGCATTAGTATTTTGGGCACAGTTAGGCTGGTACAGGGGGAAACTGTGGAGACAGCGAGTGAAGCAGCTGCTTTAGAGCCCTGGAGATATTATCTGTTTCTGAGGAGGAATGACCTGAGAAGAGCAAAACCTGGAGTAAATTTAGGTGAAGACTTCACTAAATGGACCCACATAAACGTTTTCCATGGCGTCAAAACACGGAAATGGCGACTTTCCTCCTGGATCGGTAAGCTAGCTTGTTTGCTAACATGGCTAACGTTAGCTGTCAGTTATAAACTCCTCTGCATTACTTGTTGGACATGTTGCAGACTGTTGGTCACTTGCGCATTGGCAGTGAGCCTGGCATCCCAGCGGCTGGAGTTGTTTTTCTGCCGTTGCAACTACAACCTAGACACACGTGATGTCGCTGTTCTTTCCGTATTACATATTCAACCTTTAATACTGAAATCTTAGTGATTTGGAATTGTGTCTATAAGGTTAAAGGTGACAGTACAAGTTTAATTTGAGAAATGTAACACAAGGAAGATGTTATTTCTACACTGAGTAATCAAGCTAGCAACGAGAGCCGGCTCTAGACTTCAGGGGCCCTAAGCAGAGTGTGGGGGCCCTACCCCTTCATGCCATGAACAAAGTTTTTGGGTAGAGGCAACACCCACGACACATGAAAAAAATTAATTCCAAATCAAATCTGTAATTTTAAATGAAGGTATTTTATTTACTTATATTGTGTTTAATCCCTTCTGTGTTGTTTTTTTTTCTCTCCTTTTTTCTGCCGCTAGATGTGTTCAACACCTCATGCTATTCAGCTCTCCTGACCGCAATGCATTGTGGTCTATATTGTCCCGTCTAGGGACCATCGAAGCTGACTAGTTTTCAAGATGCATTGTTGGTAACTTTGAATGCGCTACTTTTTTCTTTCTGGACACAACTCCAAAATGGCGTGATCCCTATGTGGGGCCCTATGTAGGGAATAGGGTGGACATTCGGACACGGCCTCAGCCCTTGCCGTCTCCATCGTCCCTTGACGGAATGACGGACACTTAAAACATCTTTCATGCAGCCGGAGACGAAAAATATGGGCAAAATAGTCCGTTGTTTCTATATGATGGCAGAAAATCCTACTATGGAGGCAGGAGGGGTTTCGGAGGTTGTGTTACACACAGTTCTTTCAACCTTTCATATTTTTCGACTCTGCAACCTGCGTTGGAGATAATGACGACAACTGTCTTTTCACTTCTGAGCTATTATAGTACATTCAGTTAATGTGCAGTTACTGTAATTGGAGTCTCACACACTCACTTTAGCCTGGTCATCTCAAAACTAGAGAAGAAGAAATATAGCCAGGACTTTGTTAGAGAACAAAAATTATGTCACAAGAAGATAAAAAATCAGGAGGGAAATATTGATGTGAAAAAATAAAAATACATAGAAAAAAAAAAAACCTTTCTGTGAGCCTGAATCTTCCATATTGTATGATTGTGAATGTTGGCAGACATTCCTCATCTCACTCAATATGTAGTCCATATAAATGACATCATAATTCTCTGCACATAATTGTGGCTATAGTTCCATATATTGGCCCCCAGTTATTGTATAATCTTTCTTTGCACACACTGAGACATTTTAGGGACTGTCAATTGGTGTCTCATTAGGCTAATTACAGATGTACATGCATAATTGCACTTGGTGGCAATACAGAGTATTCACAGAAGGTTGCATGCCAGTGCTGACATACTTTAATTCCATATGTGTGGTGTGATGAAAGTCTGTTCCTATAACTGATTTACATCAAACATAATGAGTTGATTTCATACTTTTTCTGTCACATATCCTTTAAACGTCTCGGGTGTCTTGTTTTCCCTCCATTGTACTGAGTATAAGAACTCTAAGGCCCTGATTTAAAGGTTTGTGCGTGCTAAAACAAGTGTTACCTTCATTACGCACGCAAATCTGATTTACAAAGCAGGGCATAAAGAGGTTTGCGCCTGTTAATGGGCAAAATAGCCCCGCTATCCATTTTTGCATGTCTGCTGTAGATGAATATGCAATCTAGGCGTTTCTGCCAGAACGCACAAAATGTTGGGAGGAGACTATGCAAAAAACTCAGCTTAACTCACGCAGTGTGATTTATCAACCGTGCAACGGAAAGCGGGCGCAAAAAATTGCATGTAAGTTAGCACGTCTAAAAAGCAGGTATTAACTGGCAGCTTTATGCACTGATGGCTGAAAGAGTGCTGCACACAGGACTGCAGACATGCAGCATCAGGTCAGAATCATTTCTCATGAGGTGTGCAGGACATGTCAAGTTTTCGTTATTTAATTAAATAACAATCAACATTGCTGTTTAACACAGGTTATTCTAGACAGATGAATCAGAACTTCTACTGCTGCAGCATCACGGTAGTTAAAGGCCTCCTTCCACTGAAAACCTGTTTAACTTGCTCCTTCTGAAATATGGAGGGTTTCCCCTTGTTAACTTACACATGCTGACTTGCTAGCGTTGCGTTCCCACCAGTCGGCTGTGCTTTCTCATCAGAGAAACAATACGAAGAAAAGAGCGAATCGGGAACAGCCTTCACTTCTACGTCACATTTCAAATAGCGTATCCCACGTGGGGTTTCTATCTGTCCATTGGAAGGCAGGTAACCCTCCACTACACACTAGAAGTAAAGACGGCACGACTGTAGCTTCGGAGTTGAGAAGCTAATTAGCTAACTGTTTGTTAGCATGGCGGAACAAACTTGCTCTATTTCCTGTCTGTAACGAAATAAGAGCGAAGGAAGGAGCTTCCTTCATACACTGATGGGAGGCAGCCAATCAGATGGAAATTCATGAGAAGGACCCGGAAAAGCCTGCCGTTGGACCACAAGCCTCTCTTCTAGTATACAAATACAGCTGGATACTAAGATACCAGAAGGTTTTTTTAAACAGAAACAATGCAGAATGCATTCAATAATAATGGAGAATACAGAAATATTAATGAAATGACCACGGAAGTACAACTTTAAAGCTGACGGTAATTACTGAATGTCTTTTTATTTATTTATTTATTTTTTTGCCAATGGCATATTTTTAAATTAAGGTCAGCTCGTGCGTGCTCCTCCCTCTCCAGACCTGGTGCCTCCTCACCACACAACTGTGACTGCTGCTCTGAGGTTGCTGACCTGCGTGAAGTTGGCCCCCACCCCACAGAAAACTCAGTGAAAATAACTAGTAATGCACAAACTATTGACGCTATTTTTTTTTACTGAGTTTTGTGTGGGGTGGGGGGCAATTCTGCAGGTACAGCACCTGCACGCAGTCTGTGTGTAATATCAGACCATCTTCAGCAGCATCTCCTTATCCCTGTCCTTAAACTGGCCTCTTCTTACGAACCACATGGAAACCTGCTGCACTGTTTTTATTTATAGTTATTATATTTATCTTATATTCTGTTCTTTACTTGCCTCATATTATATCTCTGGAACTAATATCTCTCTATCAGGTGGAATTTCATTTTGCGCTTACCACATGCTCTTCTGAACTTTCCACTTTCACTCCTGACAACTTCATGAATGAAAGTTTTTTTTTTTCTCAGGAATTACTTCTGAAACCTGACGCAGTTCCCACTATAAAACGCCTCACGGACAGACACCACCAGTAAGTGAAAACGTCTCACAGCTCAATGCTAAGTATTAGCCTATGATTTGTTTGCTAATCTACTTACTTGTCAGGGTCTCTGTGGTACTTCTGTGGTACTGCGTGTACTTCAAACTCCATATCAGACTCTGGGTCGAGCGCATGCAGCTCCATAACAGGCCGCTCCGTTTTATCCCGTCGATTGGAGTCTGATTATCCATCAGTGTTTATAAATAGCATCCATGTGAGCTGCCGGTGCTACAAACAATTCTGTGACCCTTCAGAATTAGTGTCTCTTCCGGGGCGACGTCATGAAATGGGCGTAAACCATGTTGCAATTGGTCGAGAGCTTCGTCAGACATCTTATTCAAGTGTTTTCTAAATGTCCTGGACAGTCACTGAAGTTCGCAATTAAACTCCTGATATCTTTTCCTGAACCACTGTTTCCTCCCTAAGCATCCCAGTTCACAGCCACTGTGGCCTGAGGAAGCCCCGCTCGTCCTATCAGACTGTAGATATTTGGGCCTTCCTTAATTCTGCTATCATAACCTCACCTAGAAAACACAAGTGCTTACAGAAAAAAGAAAAAACTATTTGAATACATTTTATTACATTTGAAATAAGAGGTCATTTTCTTAATATCTATCTAAATCTGTCAGTTCAACTTTTATTCTAATTCTTGATATTTCTTTTTCATTGTCAGTAGACATTTTCAGTACTCATGATTCAACACCAATGTTCTTGTTTTAAGTTCAGGTTTTATTCTTTTTAAGCCAAATCTTATTTTCAGCATGGCTGTGAGCTGTCTAGCCCCATATTTTTCTCTGTAGTCACACAGCAGTGCACACGGTGGTGGTAATGTGAACTTTACTTCTCAGAGGATGATCACATAGTCGCCACTCCACCCGTTACATACTGGAAGTCTTTTTGGCTATCTGCTATTATCTCCATTGTTGAGGAAAAACTCCTCCTCCTCTTGATCCCCCACATTAACCAGGAGAAGTCTGAGTTCATTCCCCTGTTACAGGCTCCAGTTAACTTCTTTTTCGTCCTGAATGACCCAGTTTCTCTTCAGATCTTTCATAGACTCACTTTTCTCTTCTGGAACTTCAAATTAAAATTCATTGCTCCATCAATAATGGCAAGCCCCCCCAAAACAGTATAACCACATTTATGGGGTTAGGAAACGATTCCCAGACAGAATGTACATCCTCTTTTCTCTGTACATCATGATTCCCACCTAAACTAAACTCACTTTTACTCTGGTTTTCCAGGAGGAAAGTGGATCTCCCAGTTTAACTGTCAGCTCAGTGAATGGAGCCAAAGAAGTAAAAAACGAATTATCAAAAGAAGTATCATAAATATTTGCTGTGGTTGAAAAGTTCAGATAAAATAGTTCTGGAAGATTTTAACTAGTTATTTTTCAAACCATAGAAATCAAAATACCTTAAAACAGAAAAGTGATGAATTTAGTTTCATCTGAACATGCAGTCCTCAAATTTATTCATACCTCCATGAAAGAAGGGGGAAAAAAAGTGAAACTCGCACAAATAATGATGAATGAAAATTTGATGAAAAACATGACATTGCTATTGAACTGTGGTTGAACAGAAATATTAAAAACAAACTTTATAAATTTTACAAACAAGGGAAAGTTTTTTGTTGGGTTTTTTTTGTTAATAATTCTTTTCAACCTCAATTCAAAAGCAATATTTTATTTCAATGAAATAAAATTCAGTAATTTAAAATAATAATTACTCTTTTTAGTTTTGTCATTTGAATAATTATTTTTAATTTAGTCTTTTCTCAAATGAGAGGGTATGAATAAATTTGAAGACAATATGAAACAGCATTATGAAGTTGTGACTTGCTCTTTATAAGATTGAAAACATAATAATATAATGGCATTCAATAATTTAGTAAAAGAAGAGGTGAAGTGAATGTTGTTCTCCAAACTGATGTCTCTCGGTTACTAAAGATAAAACTAGTCAATAAAAACCACTCATCATCTAGAAAACTGCTGTTTCTTGATAAATTCCTGCCTTAAAGAAGGATTTATTTATCTAATTTATGTTATTCACATGTGCTACTAATTGTATGTGTCATTCTTACACACTTTTATTTAATTTAATCACAGTCAGAAAAGGGTTAAAAAGGAGGCAATTATCTCACTGGCATTAAGTGTTAGAGTTTACTGCAAAGGAAGTCTTGATCTTACTCTATCAACCAGATATTGAACAAGTTTCCTGCTATGATCCTTCCTCTTCTTTCTCCTCAAATCAATATCCGCCAAATGTGCAAGCATTATGCTGAGCATCAATTAATGATTAATGACTGCACCAGGTACAGGTTTCTGCAGGACCGTGCAGGTTTTCATGATCTCTAAAGGCCGTTCAAGAAGCAACACCTGACAAATGTATTGATACCATCAACGATGAACTTCATTAGAAATTTAATCAAATCAAGTTTTAAAACCCTTATCTGTCCAGCGCTAAAGGTATTGACCGACCTCTGAAATGAAGTCTTCCTTCATCACTTATCAGTTTATTGAGCATGTGACAAGTCTTCGTGGACTTGGGAAAAACCTGCAGACAATGACTTTGCTTTTTTGAATAATGCAAGAGATGAGGTGAAGATGGAAGTTGGATATTTCCCGTCATACACCAGTGACAGCTACGTTTCCACAGTGACTAATTTCACATTAAAAGTAGTTGGAAGGAATGGATAGCTAAACCCAACAAGCTTTAATTTAGTGATATCTAGATGTTCCACCTGAGTTTAGTCAAACAGGAGGTTGCAGATCAATTTTGTCTTAAAAATATTGTAAGCAGAGTATAAAAATTAAGTACACACACACACACACACATATATATATATACAGTATAAACAAAAGGGTAAGTATGGATAAACTGGAACACATTCTGAAAATGTAACCTCAATGTAAAATCTGATTATGAACCAAACATCCACATCATCCACACAGAACCTTTTTGTTTTAATCTCATGCTGCCCTATGATGTGCTTGATGGTGATTTTTAGTAACAGGAGTAAACACATGTAAAGATTAAGCTTAACTGTCCCACTTTACCCATACTCACCCTATATATATATATATATATACAGCTGTGTGAAAAAGTGTTTGCCCCCCTCCTAATTTCTTACTTTTTTGCATGTTAGTCACACTTAAATGTTTCAAATCATCAAACAAATTTTAATGTGAGTCAAAGATAACACAAGTAAACAGAAAATGCAGTTTTTGAATGAAGATTTTTATTAGTGGGGGGGGATCCAAACCTCCATGGTCCTGTGTGAAAAAGTGATTCCTCAACACAAACACTTACTGCTAAGGGTGGCCTGACCAATCACTTTTTCACACAGGGCCATTTAAGTTTGGATCCCCCCCCCCCCCCCCCTTGTAAATAAAAATCTTCATTTAAAAACTGCATTTTCTGTTTACTTGTGTTATCTTTGTCTCACATTTAAATTTGTTTGATGATCTGAAACATTTAAGTGTGATTAACATGCAAAAAAGTAAGAAATCAGGAAGGTGGCAAAAACTCACAGTTTGTACATATATATATATATATATATATATATATGTGTGTGTGTGTGTATATATATATTTATACATATGTATATATATATATATATATATATATATATATATATATATATATATATATATATATATACCGCCTCTCCCTATCAAGCGAGAGGCGGGATACACCCTGGACCGGTCACCAGAGAGACAGACAACCATTCACACTCACATTCATACCTAGGGGCAATTTAGAGAGACCAATTAACCTAACATGCATGTCTTTGGATGGTGGGAGGAAGCCGGAGTACCCGGAGAGAACACGCAAACTCAGCCCATACATTTATACATGTATATATAATATACTGTATATAAATATGAAATCTTAAATTCATTATAGTATTTCGAATAAAAAAAAAAACTTAAAAGTAATAAATAAAATTTTACAAAAATTATAATTTGGGGAAATGAAATATTGATTTTAAATTTTATTTTTAAAAACAAGCAAAACTGCCCCTGTCAAACTGCCCCTGTTCATGAGCACCTTGCTCATGAACAGTGGGTCAAAATACCTGTAAACAGGTGTAGACATCTGATTGGATGTTACAGAAAACACATAATTACAGTGATTGCCTCAAAGTGTTGACACAAAATTTTAGTTCAGGAGCCCCATTATGCTTGTTTGTTGTTTTATTCAACAATCAATGTCATGATTTTCATGAAAAAAAATTATGTATTACTGCTTTATATTTATAAAATATAAATTATAATACATTATATTATTATGTATTATAATAATATTATGACGACTACCTAACAGACAGACGACAGTTTGTGAGACTGAAAGGTTGTGTGTCTAAGATGATGGTCAGCAGCACTGGAGCACCACAAGGAACTGTACTCTCACCATTCCTCTTCACACTGTTCACCTCAGACTTCCAGTACAACTCTGAGTCCTGTCATCTGCAGAAATACTCTGATGACTTTGCAGTTGTGGGGTGTATTAGTGATGGACAAGAAGCCGAGTACAGGGAACTGGTCAATCAGTTTGTGAAATGGTAACAATCAGCTCATCTTAAATACCAGCAAGACTAAAGAGATGATTGTTGACTTCAGGAGGAGCAAGAATAAGCAGCATAGTCCTGTCTACATCCTGGAAGAGGAGGTGGAGGTGGTGGAGAAATAAAAATACCTTGGAGTTCAGCTGGACAACAGATTTGACTGGAAATGCAACATTTCATCTACAAGAAAGGTCAGAGCAGACTCTACTTATTAATGAAGCTGAGATCATTCAACATCTGAACCAAGATGTTGCAGATCTTCTATAAGTCTGTTGTGGAAAGTACAATCATTTTTGGAGGATCAGCATCAGAACCAGAGACATGAAGAAACTAAACAAGCTGATCAAGAAAGCTGGTTCTGTGCTGGGAATAACTCTGGAGCCGCTGGAGCTGATCGTTCAAAAAAGAATGCTGCACTAGATGATGAAGATGATAATTCTCCACAACACGGTGAAGAATCAGCAGTGTGTGTTCAGTGGGAGGCTGCGTCAGGTTCGCTGTAGGACGGAGAGATACAGAAATTCATTCCTGCCAGCAGCATCACCCTAAAGAACAAAACTGACTGACTGATTATTATTGTTGTATTACTATTCCATATACTTTTTATATTGTCTGTCCGTCCGTCCCTCCCCCCCCCCCCCCCCCAAAAAAAAAAAAAAGAAGAAGAAGAGTATGAGCTTATTACAATATTGAATTTCCCTTTTGGGATAACTAAAGTATTTTTCATTTCATTTCATAATATGAAATTATGCCTAAAAATTCACTTAAAACAATTAAACGGAGTCATTTTTGTGCATAAGCAAGCAAAAATGCTTTCACAACTCATTGCAAGAACAGGAGATTTAGAGTTAGTGTTCAACCTCAACTAAGAGAAAGTATTGGCTTAATGTGGCGTTAAACTTCTCCTTTGTTCCTCCCACACCATCAGGTGGTCATTATAATGCAAAGGCCTGAGATCCTTTTTGGATGGATGTTACCGCTAATCGTGAAAATATTGAGCGCACTAGGAGGCTAACATTTCCCTCTGTGTTCCTCCCACATCTTCAGTTAGTCATTATGAAGGGTGAGTCATTAGGACAGAGAGATCGTTCATGCAGAGACAGATCATTACCAGAGCCCACCTTTTTGTCCTTATTGAACAGGGAAGTATTATTTTCACACCTGAGTGTCATTCATTTTTTGAATAGTGAAAGGCAGAATAGAGCTAGATTCATGGGCAGATATTCTTTAAAAACACAACACAAAAGACTCAGTTTCTTTCACACAATGCTGCCGTCCTACTTGTCAAAATTATTTTCTAAAGCTTGCATCTCCATGTTAGACCAGAGCTGTCACAGATGCTGTCGTCAGGTGCTATCCAGAGAAAAGAAAAATAACAGACATGGTGCATGTTGAATAAGTTCTGGTTGCATAAAATTTCAGTGTTAGATTCCATGTTTTGAATCTTATGTCTACAGTCTGATGACAAAATAATTGGATAATTTCATTTTTGCCAAATTTTTAAACAAAAATGAGTCAAGCAAAACTGAATCTGAGAAATAAAAATACTCAGAAATGGATTAACCAAAATGTGCATTTTTACAAAGGTAGAAGCCTGGGGCTGCACGGTGGTGGCGTGGTTATCACCGCACTCACAATAAGAACGCCGCTAGTTCGGGCCTTGACTGGGAAAGATTTGGAACAGTTCCAACAGCGGTCTTCCTGTGTGGAGTTTGCATGTTCTCCCCGTCCATGTGTGAGTTCTCTCCCGTCACTCTGGTTTCCTCCCACCGTCCAAAGGCATGCGTGTTAATTTAATTGGTGAATTTGGGCGTTCGTGTTTGTCTCTCTCTGTTGGCCCTGCAACAGACTGCCGACCTGTCCAGGATGCATCTGCCTCTCACCTGATAATAGCTGGGACAGGCTCCAGCAAGTTCCACGACCCTGAACTGGACAAGCAATTCAGGAAATGAATGAATGACTGTAAGGCTGCTGTTTCAAAGAAACATAATATTGCTATTTAAAAGCTGCTTGTTTGGTTAAAATGTTTGTTTTAAAATTATTTGGTATGAAATATTTGCAAACCAAAAGTTAGAGCACTTACATCCGTGTAAAATGTATCTTACAAATGAAAGTGTGCAATCTACTACTGCCTTTGAATTCAGAGAATTCTGCATTTGAAAATGCAATTAAGTATAATTTACTGTATCACAAAAATTATGTAATTAACCACAGTTAAAAATGTTTTAAATACACACACACAATAAAAGTTGGGGAGGTGGGGGTTATACCATGCCACTGTAGGCATTTAATGCCAGGGATGGTCGACATTGGCTTTTTTTCTTTTTTTTTTTCAACAGATATCCATTGTACCGATATTGTCCAACTCTTTGTTTCTGATACCAGCATCCACTGATACCAATATATCCGAGCAGCTAAGAGGTTGCATTTCTCATATTTCAACATTTTGAGTGAGAGTAGAGTTTGATGTATAATGTGCATGTTGCTAAAATTGGGTCATTAAAAGACTAAAAACTAATGAAGATAATTTCAATATTACATTTCAATCCCAATATCAGCTGATCAAAATAGTCAGCCAATAAAATCAGACGTCTCTTATTATCGTCCATTCATTTTTGTTCAGAGCCAATCCTTCATGAATCAGTTTTGCTTATGAGTCAACATGTGCGAACATAATTTGTCAGGACAGCTTTAATTGTCAGACTACCAGGCAGAATGATGTAAAATAAATGAATCAATAGCTATAGCACCATAAAGGTCAACCAAAACAAGAGATCAGAATTTATCACTGACATTTCATTGTAGAAATAACACACAGATGAACAGTGACCAAGCCTTTACTCATCTGCATACCATTAACTCCGGTCTTGGTTTTCAGCAGAAAAAAATATTGGCATTGAAACAAACATACAACAGCAACTGTTTACATGTTTACTCTTTTCCCTGCATGTTGTCTGAGACACATTTTGGCAAACTTTATACCTGCTGATTCACTACACATCATCCATATAAAACTTTTGAAATACGACTTTAGCAATTTTGCCATTAGGCTAACGAGATGCAGCCCCAGATCCAACCCCAACTCCTCTAATTTTGGTACCACTGGTTGATATATTGTTTCTTTTTTTTTTTCTTCTTTAATTACAACCATTATTTCTATGCTTTTTAGACAAACACATAATTTTCTTCTCACTTGTTAATCTTAGGCTGCTCCTGATTGGACATTATCAACTAATGCTATCTAACTAGTTCCAAGTTTGACACAGGGTTACTTCATCAAAATTTCTGGGTTAAAATTCAGGCCTCATAGATACAAAGGGTGATAACCATCTTCTTTTAATAACTAAAATGTGATAAATATTGGTGTTATCATGGTATAATGTGGATTTACCACATACAGTAGTACACATTTTGCAGATGGATAGTAAACCTCCTGGATTGGATTTAAATGCCTGGAGAGCATCTTTACTAAATAAAAGTTTGTAAAACATGCAGTATTGGTCAGAATCTCTGTATGTGGGGCATTGTACCAGGTAAATATTCAGACTAAAATACACATTGATGGATAAAATATTGGAAACCTGCCATACAATCGAAAGTGAGTTACTATTACCCTGCAGTGCAATTCACTGCCTTTGTGATCATTCTGATGTTTTACTATTGGACCATTTACCTCGTATGTCACATATAGATCCAACTGGATGTTTTCCATCGGTGGCTTCTAAAGAAGTAGGAGCGCACAAATGACTCAAAATGTGATGCAGCAAGCCAATAAATCCATGAAGAATAAGTACTGTAAGCTGCAGAATGATAGTTCTTCTGTTGCCAGACACATTTATTAGCTATCATACAGGTGTTTCCTGAGTCGATTCCTATAGAATACGACATGTCTTTGTGTGATTGTGGGAAGTGAAGGGCAAATAAATACAGTTTTTTCTCAAATCAAACCATATTTCCCCCATACCAGGAATTGTTTCCACATCTCTAAAAGCCATGGACAGAAACCCCTGCAGGGTCTGAACTTTTCCCAGCAGGCTGCATTTGCTGAAATATGAAATGGAATCAATATGGTTGTCATGCAGAAACGCATTCAGGAGCTCACTTTAGGTAGACTTTATTCTGCATCCACTTTGCTCTTTCCGTCTTTGAAAAGGAATAGATAGTAGTGAGAGGTGGGGGATGGGTGTATGCGCTCCCTTCTTACTTTTTTCATACACTCGCATTAGGAACATGCACACCGTGGCCATTCAGCCAGGCAGGGAGTTGAGTAATGAGTGGTTTTAGTGGAGAAGACAGCTCACCTTCTTACCAGCCTTTCTCAAGGAGACTTCTGATCATTGTTGTCAACTACAGCTAAGCATTTGCAACGGATACAGAAATGTCTTATGGTGTGTGTATACATGTAATTAGAGATAGAGAGAAATGTGAACATGTGTGATATCATCAGGAAGAAGCAGACTGTAAGTTTATATCTTTCTTTGCATGTGTGTGATACAGACTGTGTCTGTGGATGTCAGCTTTTGGGTGTGTGAGAAAGTGGTACTCCCCTGCACCTTACATCTGTCTCCCATTACGATTAGGACAGACCCACTGATAGATGTATAATGGACTTTCCTGTCTGTGTGTGGGGGTGTGCACATGTGTGTGAAGGGAGCATTTAGCAGCCAATCAATCAAGAGCTGTCAGATGGGTAAGTGTGGGGAACAGTGTCAGCAAAGGTGATATGCACATGCACACTCAGGCTCATGTGCACATAGATATGCAGCAGCTCGCATGCATAATCAGAAGAGCAAAACTTCAGACAGGACGTAGAGAAAAGTACACAGGCAGAAGATTTGAGCATCCAGGTGTAGGTGCACTTCCTGTTTATACTTACCATAGTTTTATCAAACAGGCTTTTTTCAACAGGTCCTCAAGTCTTTACAAAGAAAACTTAATGCCTTATCACAGGGTGGGATTTGTCTTTGTGACAAAAGCAGGGTTAAATTTAGCCCACTAGATCCTCTAGCTGTGGAGAAATGGATGATTAGGGTAACAATCACAGGAAAGTGTACAAGAGCGAACCATACCCAAAGAACCAAGATGGGGTCCAGATGGTTTCTTCTATTATTGCTGCTGCATGGATCTGTTTTAATCAACAAGACATAACTTTCAACCCGATGCTTCTCATATGACTTGCTGTCACACTGATATTTATTATGCGCATTTCTGGAGCCGTTGTTGTCCTGGAGCATCCTAAAACAAAGCAACTACTCTTCACAACTTTCACAGCAGCTGTTTGTTTATGGTACTATGACATATTATAGCAGCTATATCAACATCATGGTTGTTTGGGTGCACACCATGACTACACTGGGCCATTATCTGAGAGGGAGAAGAAAAGAAAAAGAAAGAGAGTCAACATTAGACTGACTTTTGCTGGCTAAAGAGCTCAGAGAGGAGAAAAGATACAAGACAGATCCTGATTTAGCCTGCATCAGGGGACTCTGAAGTGTAAAAAGTGACCATTATAAAATTAACCAACTGGCTTCAAAGAGGTATACAGTAGATCTGATTAGGCCCATCTCAGTTTTGGCATAACAGTATTACTATTATTTCAAATAATTGTCATCATTTCTTCAAAACTGTAATGTCCTCATAATGTAGATAACAGCAGAGATAAAATAACATCAATTTCATATTTTCAACATTTCATTGTAAACATTTCTTTAATAACTTCATCAGGCTGCACCCCATTATGCTGCGGGGGCATTTTCATTTTATGCCAAACAGACAGGGACAGCTGATCAGTTGGAGAGGACAAATTCATCCAGCAATACTACTTCTGAACATTGGAAAGACGTATGAACATGATCGTATCGATGCTTTGAGAGAAGGGTTGTAGCTTGCATTTTGAAATAAATGTAAATTTGTTCATCATGTCATATCTGTTATGTGTATTTTTGTGTGTATTTAGTCTAAAACGCAAAGTGGGGTGAATGGATGCTGTTCCTAAGGTGTTATTTCAAACTATAAAAGCTACAATTAATTGTCAGTGAATGTTTATAACTTGGTACAGCCCATGGTGTGATCACACAGATCTGATCTCAATGCATAGTTTTTCTTTTGGTGCTCCATGTAACAGAAAATCCAAGAATGGGTTACCACAAAATAGTATCATATGATTTGTGTATGCCAGGGGTGCCCAAGTCCAGTCCAGTCCTACTACTATCCTTCAATTACAGGACTTACCTCCTCCAACACACCAGAATTATATGACTGTCTTCTTATTAGGCCTCTGCAGAGCTGAAGGACCATAGATGTACATAAGAAAGGCTACATGAGTCGTCTGTGCTGTTGAGAGAGTGCTGTTGAGGCCGCACTGGCAGCCATCTTGCCAAGGTCATCTTGCTCACTCATTACATTGTTTTAATGTGCATGTACTTTCTGAATAACCATAGCTTCCTCAATTTTCTACCGATTTTCAAGGTGGCAGCAACCCTCCATGGTGCTGCCACCTTATCGTGTTGAAGGGGTTTGCGTGTTCCGAGGATGCTGGGAGCTATGTTGTCTGGGGCTTATGCCCCTGGTAAAGTCATCCATGACAGAAAGGTCCCTAGGGGAGGGGCCAGAAAAAGTGCAGCCCAACAGACCCCTTATGAAGAAATACAGCTTTGGAGCCAGATGTCCCTTGTCTGGACGCAGGTCACTGTGGCCCCCCTCTGGAGCCAAGCCTGGAGGTGGGGCATGGAGGCAAGCACCTGGTGGCTGGGCCTTTGCCCATGGGGCCCGGTCGGGCTCAGCCGGAAAGGACGACATGGAACCCCCCTTCCTGTAGACTCACCATCTGCAGGAGGGGTCGGGTGCAGTGTGAGCTGGGTGGCGGCCAAAGGCAGGGACGACTCTAGCGGTCCAATCTTCGGCTGCAGAAACTAGCTCTAGGGATGGTTCTAAATAATCTAGGATAAAAGTCCCAGTGGATTTGTTTGCAATCAAATTACGGTATGTGACATTGACAAGAAACATTGTGGAAGAGGTCTCCCTGTGCCAAAGCTGGAAAGATCTGTGAATTTAGCATTCAGAAGCAAAGCTTTGACAGCTTCTTGGCTTCATTCCAGCCATGGCGGACCATTATTTTTGTTCTTCCTGACAGACATACAGACAATTTTCAAAGACTGGTGGGCAACTAAGAAATGCCAAACCCAAAATTAGACATTCGCAACCATCACAGCTTATTGCTATAAGCAATCTCTGTTTGCATGGAAAATGACAGCACAGCACTGTTTCAACAATCTTTAAAAACATTGCATCAAAAACTGAAACCTCAACTATAAAAAAAAACAAAAAACAAAACCACTGAATTCCAAAATGTTTCCATGAGCATTATGTTGACAGGGAAGCACATCTCACACTTCACCAACAGCACAGGGAGGATGTCAAATCCAACCAGAGTGACCAGATGAAACTGTGTACAGGAACATTATTTTTTAAATGTATGTTAAATGTAAATGTAAATGTACCTGTTAGCCGCAGGTATGTGATGATGAATCCACCGTAACATCTGTTTATTTTTTTCCCTGTGACACCAAATAGTAATTCTTTTAGTTTATTATAGCAGTTTATCTTATATTTTGTTTGTCATCCATCTAAATGATGATTCTGCTGGTCTGAAGCTGATGGCAGCTGTTGGCGGGCTGCTGTTCAAGCTGTTACTCCGAGCCATCAACACTCAGACTAAAACTTTGTGCGAGTTGACTCGCAAGCTGGATGCCCTGTGGCAAACTGGGGACGATATTTGACGGCATAAAGGATGTTGGGTACCACCTGGAGCAGTTGGAGACTCAGACTGGGGGAAAATTACCAAAATTTGGCTGTTTGGAATCGCCATTGAGACCACTGAGATTGAAGGCAGGCAGAAAACAGGTGCCTGCCTGACCCAAACAATCCTACTTACAGTATCTAATCTGACTCCCAAACATCCCTAGAGAAACCGCCGAAGTGGAAGCTCTGCATCCCTCTTCCTCCCCCCACTCATGGGAACAGTGGGATCCTCTGGCTCCAGCCAAGGCTGTCTTATCATCATATGGACTGTGTGCTTGCTGTTTCTCGCTTACGCACACACATCTCAACCACTGACTCACACACATCCCTTATCCCACTGCATCGCTGGCCCTTACCTATCTCTTTCCACCAGGAATCGGTGGAGGATGGCAGGATGCGCTTTATAGCTGCGTCCTCTTCCCTACCGGACCCTGGACCCCTCCCCGCTATAGGCTATGTCTCATGATGTTGTGACTGTCTGCATATGTGCTTAATTGTACTGAGGTGTGTTTTTTAACCCACTATCACGTCCTCTGAAAAGGGGCCGGACAGTGGTTTCTTTTTTGTCCCCTCTCCCCACCTGTCCCCTATGTTATCTTCTCACTATGTATCTGCAAACATGGGAGCGCATGCATACGCTGCTTCCTCAAATCCTCCAGGTTCCAGTATGTTATGTTATGTTGTTTTGTCTGTTGTCTGTCTGATGTTGGACAGGTTTTATTGAAAGCAATGTCGTTGTACTGGGACGCTGTTTCAATGACAATAAAGGCATTCTGATTCTGGTCGTCAGTTTTTGTTTTCTTATTACTGGGGCAGATAGATCTAATGGTAGTTATTCATGGAGATATTGTTAAATTTTCATAATTGGGTTGCTTGATAATTCTTTCATACACAGTAAGTCAAATTTCTGCCCAAGAACATTTAATTAAAGTTATTTCAATAAGAAATATATGTTTTTGGTTAAATTCCTCGTAATGTTATCATGCAGTGAATTTTCATCCTCAGTTGGCATTCCTCTTTGAAATGTTTCATAAATTCAAGTCTAACTGATTCATTTTTGGAAGTGCATCCCTCTTACATTGCCAGGGTAGATGTTATAGGTCTCAGTGTCCACACAGCAATGCTGATGTGGCTTTAAAAAAAAAAAGTTTACCACCTATCCAGTTGAAAGGCCTCATCCAAAGTGCCCATAGATAACTGTTCTCAGTGTTGTTGTTATTACTTGTCAGATTATTTTAGCTGTGACTCAGGATCCCACATAGCGTGACTCAGTGTTCATGTGTTGCATTGCCAGTGCAACAAAAGACTGCTATTTGATTTCAGAAACCAAAACAATCAGAGTGGATTTTTTTTTTCTGTTGCTCAAACATCCTAAAATCTATGTGGATATGCCAAGCACTGGGTTTTGGACCGGTTGTCTAAACAAGGCCTTTGAGAATCCACAGAGACTCAATCCACTTTGAAATAAATGATTTTTACAAGATGTTTTCACTTTACTGTTTTTTTCTCTCAAATGAAAAAAATGCTCACAAAAATTGACAGATGTCCAATGTAGATGAGCCCCAACTCAGAGATAGAAGTGTAGACATACAGTGGGGGAAAAAAAAGTATTGAACACATCAACATTTTTTCACAGAAAATATATTTCTAGTAGAAATATTGACATAAAATTTTCACCAGATGTCGGCAATAATCCAAGTAATGCACACATACAAAGAAATCCTTACATTTATGTCCATAGATGAATCTATGTGTAATATAGTGAAATGGCACAGGAACAAGTATTGAAATATTACTAAAATTTATTTAATACTTTGTGAAAAAACCTTTGTTGGTGATTCCAGCCTCCAGACGCCTCCTGTATGGAGAAACCAGTGAAATACATTACTCAGGTGTGATTTTGGCCCATTCTTCCACACAAACTGCCTTCAAATCTTCAAGGTTCCGCGGGTCTCTTCTGTGAACTCGGATCTTCAGTTCTTTCCAAAGATTTTCAATTTGATTCAAGTGGGGTAATTGACTGGGCCATTATTTATTTTTACATGCTTTATTTTCTTTTTCTTAAACCAGATGAGTGTTTTCTTGGCTGTGTGCTTGGGATCGCTGTCTTCTCATCTTCAGCAGCTGGCAGCAGATTCTGGTTCAGAAAGTCTCTCTACTTTTCTCCATTCATTCTTCCTTCAATGATATGAAGTCTGCCAGGTCTACATGCTGAAAAAACAAAAAACAAAAAAAAACAAAAACACTATGATGTTCCCACCTCCAAACTTCACTGCTGTTATGGTGTTTTGTAGTCAAGTGCGGTGCCATTTCTCCTTCAAACATGTTGGTTCTTATGTCATCCGAAGACTGCAGTTTTGGTCTCATCTGACCAGACTATGTTTTCCCAGAATGTCATGGGTTTGTCCAGATGTTGTGTTGCAAAATTCAATTGAGAATCAACATGCTTTTTCTTCAGAAATGCATCTTGCGTGGTGTGCGTGCATGAAGGCCATGGCGGTTGAGTGCATTACATCTTGTTGTCTTTGAAACAACTGTACCTGCTGATTCCAGGTCTTTTTTAATCTCTCCATGAGTGGTCCTGGGCTGCTGGAGAATCTTTCTGATTATTGTTCTGACTCCTCTGTCTGAAATCTTGCAAGGAAAACCACAGTAAAGAACCAAGTAAGAAAAAAAATGAGTATTGAACCATTTTTGGCCTTTATTGCTCTCTATTTTGGAACAACACAGAACAACACACACTTTTTAATTCATTAAGAGATTATATTGATGTATTTGACCAAGTTTCTTGGCAAGGAGGCTGGATGTTTTTCACACGGGAGAAAACTGCAACGTTGCATTGAAGAAGATAACATACTGTATCAAGATTAATGTCAGATGTTCATGAACAGATCAGGCTGCTTTGGGGTTGGGCATTTCTGGGATTCTTTTCCTAGTAGATAGGTCCACTTAAGTTCCAGATAGTACTATTATCAGACAGTTCCAGTCCTCTGATGTGGCTGCTAATACAATAGAATGTACTTAAAGGAATAGTTCACCCACAGAATGATGTAACTTTATTTTCCACTTACCCTCATGGTGAGCAAGACTCTGGAGCACTTTTTTAATATCTCAAATGCAGCCGGCGATCAGGAAGGCTTCTCTTTTTCCCCCAATTTTCGTATAATGGACTTCGCCAGGGACGGAGCCAAAAGATGATACAGTATATGTTTTCAAATGTAACTAATTTATTCTGTTTATTTGAAATATTCTTTATTTTTTTCTTAGAAATATTTTGGTTGTTCTATTCAATTATAAATATAGTAGTAATACTTTTCAATGCATTAGGAAAACAGTATCTGATACCTTTAATGTAAAGTGTAAAATTTTTATCTCTTTTGATTTCAATAAATGTCACTGTAGATCGTATGAAAAACTTATATGATATATTTTACTTTAAAAGGAAGAGAAAAAAAATAAAATGGAAACATAAAAACTTGATGTGTATGGGAAATATGTCCTCTGACCCAAATGGTCATTTTAGGACCAACGGACATAGCTGTGATAATCTGCTGAAAATAACTCTTGCAAACATCAGAGCACTTCTCATAATGAGCTTCGGTGTTTGCAAATAATGCATATCATTTCCTGATGACGGTGCATGTGAGGGGGTTTGCATGCATTAAACTGTATTTTGTGGATGTACTCCAAACCTCTCCTGTGTAAGTAAGAATACTTTGACCTGAGGATTTGTTTAAATGCAGCATTTGGAAGACTGAAACTGACACATTAAACCTCAAACAGAAATGAAAAGTTGAAAATGCTCAAATTACAGAAAGCATTGAAATACCTCTCTGGCAAAGCATAATGGTAACAAAATACTGAAGACTGACTAACCCAGTGAAACCGCTGCAATGAAGAAGGAAAGAAGGATTATCTATCTATCTATCTATCTATCTATCTATCTATCTATCTATCTATCTATCTATCTATCTATCTATCTATCTATCTATCTATCTATCTATCTATCTATCTATCTATCTATCTATCTATCCCCCCCCCTCCCTCCCTCCCAGTGCAGGGTCTTCAGGACACTAGAACTTATCCCAGCAGCCACTAAGCAAAAGCCAGGGAACACCCTGGACAGGTCACCAGTCTATCAGAGAAAGAAAGGCTAAAGAAAGATGTATTTAAAAAAAAAAAGGGGGGGGGGGGGTCAAGAAACATGATGGAGGGCTGATATTAGGAATTTTTGGTATGCTTTTTTTTAAAGATTTAAAGCTATGGTTTACTACTTGAAAGTTTGATAATCTTTAATAACATCATTTAGATGGTGGTCATGGTCCTATAGTACAATCTATACAATGTGAGGAGCAAAAGAAAAAAAAGAAAAGAAAAAAATCCACCCACTCTAGTGGCTGCTGGGCTGCAGAGACATTAACCAATGGATCAGCGCGAGCCTATGTCACAACCTGGAATTCACGTGACCACGAAGCTGGTAGCAGTGAAAATGTACTTCGCGTTTGAATGGCGTCTGATGGACTATGAGCTTCAAAAACTGTTTTTGCATCCTTTTAAAAAAATTTCTTCGCCGGTCTGTCTTTGAAATAATGTTGAAATGCAGTCCAGTTATATTGAAAGTCTCACTGCCGAGGCAAGAAGAAGATACGAAGCAAAAGCAGTATCTGTTGGACTGCCCATCTTCTGCTGCTAGAGCCTGGTTAGACGAACCTACATAACGGCCTGATGATCAGTTTCCCAATCTTATGATGTATTTGGTTTCATCAGGCCCGTGTTCAAACCATTTATTCTTAGTAGAATATTAATTTTCCCCCGGATTTTAAGAAATGGTGGTATTTCTTTGATGTACTTCTCAGGAGTTTACTCTCATTGATAAAGCTATAAATTACCGGCAGTCTCATCTGTATGTAACTGGTTATGACTGTGCATGTTTATAACGCTGCAAATGTTTTTCTGCCACTTTTTTTATGCTTTTATTCTTTTGTGGGAATATTGATGGCAGTAATCTGGATGAACGTGATCTTTAACAGTCCTGAGGAGATGGAACCAGCGGGCGGCGCTGTGATTCTCTACATCCACTGATTTAATGGTGTTTTCTATCATCTGTACAAAAACAACTACAGGGTTTAAATAGTGAGACCAGAATTTATGCTTTTTTTATCAGTCACAAAGTGACCCGAACATATTGTTAGATGTTTCCATGGTTTCCAGCGTGAACCTTTAGCATTTATGGGCTTGATAGGTGCTAGCCACTTAGCATGTTGTTCGGGACTTTTTCTGTTGTTTTGGGAACTGGAAAAACATCTTCTCTTGTCCGTGTGGTAGTCATGTTTATGGCAGCCAAACACAGCTGGATTTCTCGGTATTTCCAAAGTAGAATAAACAAAGATTGACGAGTAATGAAGCAGGTAATCAAATGGCTCCCCTATGCAACGAAGCGATGTTTTCACTCCTACCTTACCCGATGTGACGAATTTGGCAAAAATTCTTGGATGCTCGCGGTGATCCATATGAGCCATCCGGCCGCATGGTTACATTGGTCAACATAGCTGTTTGTCTTGCTTCTATCAACTCTCATCCAATCCCTTGCTAAAGCTGACAGTTGCCCGACACTGACTACCCGTGTTTCATTCATATATTTATTTATTTTTCTTTTGCGTTTGAAACTTTTTGCAGTGAGTAAGTAGCTGAGTATCAGCTTAACAACAAGAAGAGAATGGTAAAGAAAGGCAGCGGCAGCGGCCTCTGCTGCCTCACTTGCACAAGTTGGGGGATAGAGGAAAAAAGGGAGACGGAATGTGGGCAACAGGTAGGAGGGAAGGCCGCAGGTGTTGCGTTCGCTGCTGGAGGAAGCTGCAGGTGGATAAAGAAAGGCAGACAAAAAGGAAAACGCGACCAATGCTGGACGGAAGGTCAGGTAATTATCGGGTGATGTGGAGGAGGCTCCAGGAGGGGAAAGTCTGAAGAAGCCGAGACCGGGACAGACTGAAAGTGGAGTATAAATAGGGATGATAATTGATCAGAAATTATCGATGTCAATGCCATTATTGATGGAGCTTATCGATTCGATTCCTTATCGATTTTCTTAACAATGTCTGATACTTTGTTGTATATGAAAAGAAACAATGTATAGCTTGTAACAAAAGCTTACTTTTTTTTCAATGTGCTCTACATTTGAGTATCAGCAGATGCTCAATGTCACAGAAAAACAGGGGGAAACTAACAAAAACATCTAGAACAAAAAGAAGCTTTATCTGGAAATAAGTGCAGCCACTGAACTCTGATGTGGTGTTTCATGTGTGTTTCACCCCTTGCCACACAAGAATGACCTCTGAACTCTGAAAAATTTACAAGAAAATCAACAATTTTTTTTCAAGAAAATGAGCATGTCTGCCTTCTCTGGATCAAGTCTGCTCCTCTGAATGTCATCCTCAAAATGATTAATACCGTCCAATTAAAAAAGAAAAAAAAATCAGCTGTCAGTAAAGTAGCTTAAAACTGACAAAAGTAATAATAAATAAAAATTCCATGAAAATCCTGACATTGATTTTGAATTGTGGTTCAACAGAAATATATATATATATATATATATATATATATATATATATAAAAAAACAGGCATGATGGGGCTCTGAAGCTAAAATTTTGTTGAGCAACATTCTGAGGCAATCATTGCATCAGGTGTTTTCTCTAATGTTCAAGAAGACTTATACACCTGTTGACAGGTATTTTAGTCCAAATTTCACAGGAAAGGTGCTTTAA
>JALJCO010002929.1:0-30453 GCA_023101725.1 Atherinomorus stipes | reverse complement strand
TTATTTCTATAGCGCCTTTCACAGACAAGGGGACGTCACAAGGTGCTGCACAGAGGGAACAATTAAAATACAAGAAAAAAAATACAGCAAATATAAAATACAAAAAACAATACAAGCAACGAGAAAATTTGAATAAAAATCAGCATGGAGGTCATAAAACAGCCTTTTCGCTACTGAAGTTAGAACGCTTGGAGAAACAGGTAGGTTTTCAGTTTGCTCTTAAAGACATCAATGGAGTCCAACAAGCGTAGAGACAACGGGAGATCGTTCCAGAGCTTCGGTGCAACGGCCTGGAAGGAACGATCCCCTCGTGTCTTGAAGCGAGTACGAGGGACCATGAGCAGATGCTGGTCCAGTGACCTTAGCCTCCGAGAGGGAGCATAGGGGCATAAAAGGTCCCTGATGTAAGATGGAGCCTGACCCTGCAGAGCTCTGAAAGTCAGTGCCAAAATTTTAAAGCGAAAGCGAAAAGAAACCGGAAGCCAGTGGAGCGACTTTAAAACTGGAGTAATATGAGCCCTCCTGTTGGTACGAGACAGCAGTCTCGCTGCAGAGTTTTGCACCTGCTGCAGACGAGATAGGTCCTTTTTGTTTAGACAAGAAAATAAACTGTTGCAATAGTCTAAACGAGACGAAACAAAAGCGTGAATAATCAACTCGAGGTCATCTTTTGAGACAACTGTTCTCAGTTTGGAGATGTTCCTTAACTGGAAGAAACAGTTCCTCGTAAGCTGCTTAGAGTGGTGTTCTAGTGACATATCTTTATCAAAGAAAACACCAAGATTTCTGAGGCTTGATTTGGATGAAGCACTCAGATCACCCAAATAGTGGTTGATACCAGGAATGGCATCATCAGGGCCAAACACCAGCACCTCTGTTTTATCTGAGTTTAACTGCAGGGAGTTTGCAGCGAGCCATTGTTTGATTTGCACAAGACAGCTCATTAAGGAGTTCAATTTGTGAATCTCAGAGACCTTAAATGAGCAGTACAGCTGGATATCATCTGCAAATAGATGGTATGAAACATCAACAAACTCCCTGATTATGTTTCCTAGGGGAAGGACATACAAAAGGAACAGAATTGGGCCTAAAACAGAACCCTGAGGGTACTCCACACAGCAATTCTGCAGAATCAGACACAAACTCATTTACTGAAACACTGAAACTCCTACCAGACAAAAAGGAAGCAAACCAGGACAGAACAGGTCCTGACATTCCAATCAATTCACGCAGTCTTGTTAACAAGATTTCATGATCGACAGTGTCAAATGCCGAAGAGAGATCCAACAAGACTAAAACAGTGCATTTCTCACAGTCTGCGGACATCATAATGTCACTAGAGACTTTGAGGAGGGGCAGTTTCCGTAGAGTGATGTTTGCGGAAACCAGACTGAAAGGGGTCAAAAATATTGTTTGTCTCTAGAAAGGATGTCAGTTGTTCAGAGACCACTTTCTCTAAGAGTTTGGACAGAAATGGAAGCTTAGATATCGGCCTGAAACTATTTGGATCAGTAGCATCCAAACTAGATTTTTGAGAAGTGGTTCCACAAAAGCATGTTTGAATGAGCTGGGAAAAGCACCAGATGACAGTGAGGTGTTAACCAGCTTGGTAACCCAGGGGCCAATGACATCAAACACTTTCAGAAGGAGTTTACAAGGAAGAGCATCAGAGGGACAAAAGGAGGGCTTCATTCTGGTCACCAAAGCTGAGATATCAGCTTGGGTTACCAGATTAAAGAAGGACCACTCATAAGGTGCAGGTTCAGCAATGGTAACAGGGTTACAGAGTGAGAGCAGGGGGAGTTTAGCCTTAATATTCTGAATTTTGCTGATGAAAAACTTTAAGAATGCATCGCTATCAGCTTTGCAAGAAACAGGTGTAGGAGGAGCAACAGGACACACAATAGAACCAATGGTGTCAAACAGAATCTGGGGTTTCTTCCTGTTTAAGATGATCAGCTGACGAAAGTAGTCAGATCTAGCATTTTTTATCATTTCATTTAAGGAAGACATAAGTTCCCTAAGATGCAATCTGTGAACTTCAAGTTTGGAAGACTTCCACAGACGCTCTGCTTTCCTACAAAGTCGCTTCATGTCCTTAATTTGTTCATTAATCCAGGGACATGGGGTCTTTTTTTCCACCAGATTAGATTTAACAGGAGCAACCTGATCCAAAATTGATTTACAATGACTGTTAAATCTACAGGTGAGGCTGTCCACATCATGACATTCCACAGACAAATCAGAGTTAAACAGAGCAGAGAACTGAGTTGCTGTATTCTCAGTAATGATGCGCCTCTTTGACTTAGTCTGACAGGGCACAGGTTTGGGGGCAAAAAGCAGATCAAATAGGACACAACAATGATCACTAATGTGGACATCTTTAACACAGAGGTTAGCCACATTAATACCAAGCGAAAAAACTAAGTCAAGAGTGTGGCCCTTTTGGTGGGTGGGCCAGAAACATGCTGCTTGAAATTAAAAGTTTCAGTCAGAGTTAAAAGTTCCCTAGCTGCACAAGAATTGCCGTCATCGACATGAATATTTAGATCACCAACTATTAAAACATTTTCCAACTTAATTATTGAGGATAAAAAAAAAATCACTAAAGTCCTTTAAAAAGATAGCAGCATGGCCAGGTGGACGATAAATCAACACACAATGAAATGAGTCTGAAGAACCAATCTTGAACATCTGTGATTCAAAGGAAGAAAAAGTTTGAGTCCTTGTCACTTTACAAGTGAAATTTTCCCTGTATACCACAGCGAGACCACCTCCACGACGGGAGGGGCGGGGTAACCCGACAACCGAGCAGCCATCAGGACAGAGTTCATTTAGATGGATGAACTCCCCTCTCTCTGCCAGGTCTCCGTAAGGAACAGAAAATCCAAGTTTTGCCTGACAAAAAGTTCATTCAGTGAAAAGGATTTATTTGCGATTGAGCGAGCATTCAATAGACCAAGCCGAGACGAAAAAGATGATGTCACAAAAGAAAAGGTGGAACAGAGAGGGAAAGACCCCTTTAGCCCGATCTTCATTTTCATAGTTTGGCATTAAACTGTGCCAAATTGAGACAATCTGATGCCTGGTGGATTTGACCTGGAGAAGGCTTAACTAAAACTTGAGTAAAATCTTTTTCTTTTACTTAAACTTCATGAAATCATTTTAGCATGGTGTTATCTGTCAAATAATAAAAACAGGTGAGCATAGAAATTTTACAATTCTCCCCGATATTGTAATTTACTCAGGAATAGTGACATTAAACACTGGAAATACATGTTCCTAGATATCAAGAACAAGAAAATTAACCATATTATTGTATATTACTGACCCAGTTTCCTCACCTTCCTTTAAGTAACCCTGTTACCAGAGTGCTATACATTTAATATGAATTGTAGCCAAGTGTGGCAAGTAAACAATGTCATTATGCTTTGATATGCGTTACTTAAACATTGGATGAGGTTGAACATGAACACGCATACACTGGTTTTCTATTGAAAGAAAGAAATTTCAAACAGGTTTACATAACTACAACACATCCTGCCATGAAACTGTGTTGTTGTTTGGCTATCTGCTTACTCATCATCCATACTGAATCAGAAACTGACACCTTGCTGCCTGCTAGATAAAGGAAGGCAGCAGTCTAATTTCCCCCTTCCTCTTGCCACAGTTGGGCTGTAGCCATGCTTCCAGTCCTGCCAATCACTCCTGTCATTCCTTTGCTCCGTTCCCATATTGCTTTGCTTACACCCAAACTCTTCACACCAAACATTCACTTAGATCATGGCACGCCTATTTGTTTCTCTACCCTACAGTATTCTAAATTCCTCACTTCAATTTCTGTTCTCTCCCTTAAACCTCTGCCCCCTAACATGCACACTTTCATACATTGTGCAACCCCAAGCCCCCTTTCATCTGCAGACTGTACCCCAGTGCCTCATTCAAACTGTAGACTTCCCCACACCTCCAGTCTCTTCAGCTTGGCTGGTTCTTTGGCACATTTTGCCTCTTTCCTTTTCTTTGTTTCCTCCCCACCTCAACCCTATGTCTGAAGAATAAAGAAGTATGAGGGGCAGGAATCAGTATTCCCAGGGAAAGGGAAAAAAAAAGAAACACAAATTGACAGGCCTGGATCCTCAGGGCAGCTTTATGGATTCTCAGCATAGCATTGGGCAAAAGGCTTATGCAGTCATGCGAGACCAGCCACTAGAAGGCTAAATATAAAAAGAGATCCAGGGATATGTGTCTGTGCTATCTTACAATCTCAGGCGGCTAGAATAGCAATAAACAGTAAACTCAAGGGATAAAAGCACATAGAAGGAATTTGGGGTTTACTGGGGAATTCTTGTTTATGATTGGAAAGGTGTGGGAAAGCTTGCAGATGTAAGCATTTCCTTGTGAATTTCCTTTGGTGCCCAATAAATTCCAACCTTGCCAAGTCTCATCCTAAATTGTTTGATAAATGTAAATGCATGTCTAAGCACTTGTGCCGTCAAGTGGAGCACGAACTGGCCCCCTCCCAGGTGACTAAATAAAAATCTGGTATGAAGCAAGAGACGAGCAATGGCACAGACTTTGTGCATATATTTGATGTAATGTGAAGAGGCAGAGAGGAACACAAGGGAGTCGCTATAATCTACTCCAGCATTCACAGCACCTTTCTAGCTCAGTCTATAATACCCTCAAATGGGTTTCAATGCCCAGGCTCAGCGCTAGCCAGAGAGCTCTGGAGACACTGTCCCATTCTGATGAAAAATGCCCAACTGCAAACAATGCAGCAGAAATGCGCACAAACACACACAAGTAAACACAAAGTGTTGATGTCTGGCGGGGAAGTAATTAGAGAAGGTTGAGCTGGTGAGTTGCACCATTGGCATATCAGCCTATAGAGAAGAGGCACTTTTCTCTCCATAATCTGCCAATGGCTTCTTTCTCTCATCCGCAGACACAATGCACTGGCAAGTCTCAGAGAATGAGGGAGATGAGTCAAAGAGCAACAAAGTGTCTGGAGATTAGCGTTAAAGCAAGGACACACAATGTCAAAAAATATCAGCATTTCATATTTAAAGAATGACAGCACATCACAGCGGAGAGAAATTAACAGTAGAGGAGCTGCATGGTGTTTATTGTTGGTCTCCTAATTACAAGAATGATTAATGACCACCATCAATTTTTTATTGAAGCAGAGATCATCTTACAGAAGTTACAAAGTTTATTGGAAGTTTTCTATGAGTGGATAATTGACATTCATGCTGTGTCTGTCCAGAATTCACAATCCTGTCATCTCTTAGTTTGGAGTGCTCTTTGGGAGGATATTTGGTGCACCACAGTTCCTCGTTTCAGCACAAAGCTTTGTAATGGGCTAATATTCATCTGGTAACAGGAGGATGCTTCTGTTTGCCTCTGCATTGAGGTACAGTCTGTTTGCTTCCTGCAAAATTGGTTAAATGGAATGTTATGGTGAGTCATCGAGCTATAACTGAACAATGTGTTTTTCATCTGCAAAGCACAAATACAGTACTCGGTCCTTGTGGAGGTACATGCAGTCTTTTTACCTGTTAGCTGATCTACGGTCAAGCTTAAAACCGAATGTACTAAATTATATTGAGTACAAATCCATTCTCTTCAGTGGTGTTTGCTGTTATTAATGATAAAACATTGGAGTGGCAATTTCTGTCACTCTGAAACCTTGAATTTCAGTCCTGTTTTCCCAGCATCCTCTAAATACTGTGTGAGGTTTTCATGGTGTCAAAGGTATGATTTATACACATTTTTTTATATTTTTGCAAGCATACAAGGAACCAGCTACAGCCAGCTATGGCTAGGAACTGGTTAGCCAAGCTAAGCATACAGGAAGTGCAGAATTATTATAAGGCAACTTAATAAACAAATATATACCCATTTCAATTATGTATTTTCACCAGGGAAACCAATATAACAGCTCAACATTCACAAATATACATTTCTGACATTCAAAAACAAAAAAACAAATCAGTGACCAATATAGCCACCTTCCTTTGCAAGGACACTGTCATCCATGGATCCTGTCAGTGTTTGGATCTGTTCACGATCAACATTGCGTGCAGCAGCAACCACGGCCTCCCAGACACTGTTCAGTGAGGGTGGACTGTTTTCCCTCCTTGTAAATCTCACATTTGATGGACCACAGGTTCTCTATGGGGTTCAGATCAAGTGAACAAGGAGGCCATGTCAGTTTTTCTTCTTTTTCGACCCTTTTCTTGCCAGCCACGCTGTGGAGTACTTGGATGCGTGTGATGGAGCATTGTCCTGCATGAAAATCATGTTTTTCTTGAAGGATGCAGACTTCTTCCTGTACCACTGCTTGAAGAGGGTGTCTTCCAGAAACTGGCAGTAGGACTGGGAGTTGAGCTTAACTCCATCCTCAACCCAAAAAGGCCCCACAAGCTCATCTTTGATGATACCAGCCCATACCAGTACCCCACCTACACCTTGCTGGCATCTGAGTCTGACTGGAGCTCTCTTTTCGGACTTTTCTCAGTTCATGGGCAGTTATTTTGCGCCTTGGTTTTTCCACACGTTTCTTGTGACCCTGTTGACTATTTCAAAGGAAAGGCTTGATTGTTCAATGATCACGCTTCAGAAGCTTGGCAATTTTAAGAGTGCTGCATCCCTCTTGCAAGATATCTCACTATTTTTGACTTTTCGGAGCCTGTCAAGTCCTTCTTCTGACCCATTTTGCCAAAGGAAAGGAAGTTGCCTAATAATTCTGTTTGCCTAATACACCTGATATAGGGTGGTGATGTCATTAGACCACACCCCTTCTCATTACAGAAATGGACATTACCTGATATGCTTAACTGGTAGTAGGCTTTCGGCCTATACAGCTTGGAGCAAGACAACATGCATAAAGAGGATGATGGTCAAAATACTCATTTGCCTAATAATTCTGCACTCCCTGTAAAGAAATGAAAGTGTGGGGAACACCTAGTCAAGCTTTGTATAAAGATACTAAAGTCTTACATTAAGCATTGTACGAAATCAGCTGTCACGCTTGCATTTCTAAAATTCAACCAACTAAGATTAAATAGTTCGCATATATACATGCTCTAACAGATGCAGCATCCCAGTATCCCCGAGTATCCCAGTGGTTTCTACAACATACTAATTTCTTTCAACAAATGAGAGGCAAAGTCAGGATTTCCCAGAGTGAGAAACTGACATTGCATCCGTTTGTTTCGGCAGCACGTCATATTCTTGCACGCTCTGAACCAGTCTTTTCACAAGCCAGGGATTCAAGCTCTGATATTGTTCATGTTTAAACTGCTAAATCAGTCTCTAAATCATATCTTCGTTCATATATTATAATGGTTCAGTAGGAGCCCCTTACCTCAGACCGTCTGGGTGCTAAACATAGACCATTAATAGAGAGCGACAAATCTTCCGCTACGTCACTCGGTTTCTGAAGAGCTAAAAGTGAAGCCAATTGGGTGTGTCCCACTGTCGCCATCTTGCCGTGTCACGTGTGTCGTCACTCCTGGAAAATACTAAAACGGGCAAAGGTAAGGCCGCTCCCAGTCACGGGGTAAATGATTGACAGCTGACGTACTCTGGGCTAAACGCTAACCGAGCCAACTCGAAACTAACAGGAGCAAATGAAGATTAGCCCCCTAAGCGGCGGGGTAACGGTAAGACACGCTTAGACTTATTATTATCTGACTAAAAGCCGCTGTTGTGAGACTCTGCTACAAACTGAGACCTTACCGAGAGCAAATGAGGAGCCAACTAGGAGCCACCGGTCGGCAGGCCGGGCTTTCGGTCTGCCGTATGTCAATCAAAAGGAAACACCCTTAATCATGTGTAATTTAAGATTAAATAACTATACCGATGAGTTATTAAAAAAAAATTTCACCCCCCCCCTTACAGTTGACATGAAGGTAAACTTGACCTATTAAACCTAAAATGATTTTTTGAACCAGGCTGTAAACATGTTTATTTCTGCTGTGAAGTTGACGTTTTTAACATTGGAGTCTATGGGGATTTTCTCTGTTTTATATTGATACTCTTGACATCAATCCATTCATTTTAAACCACTCATCCAGGGTTAGGTCCCAGGGGCTATGGCCTAAGCAGAGAAGCCTGGGCTTCCCTCTCTCCTGCTTCTTTTTCGAGCTCCCCCAGGGGGATCCTGAGGCATTCCAAGGCCAGGCAAGCCAGAAAGTGTCCCTGCAGCATGTTCTGGGTCTTCCTAAGCCCACAAAAGACCAACAATAATACTGTTCACTGTATAAATCACCAGCTTGCGTAATTTCCATAATTTCCGTAATTTCATTAGTTGAGCGCCTCTCGTATTTTAATTTATCCATTTCTACCTCCACGTTTCTGTGCTCATTTTTATTTTAAATCAATTTTCTCAACATAAATCCTAAAAATGTTATTCAGGCCCTTAATTACAAACTTGTTGTCACTAATAGATATATATTTGACATAATAGAGATATATTTGCATAATTTATGACTGTAAAATTTGTTTAATTTTTCAATAATATCAAAATCATTTTAGATTTGAGCCTAGTGGGACATCACAAAAAGCCATTATATTTACCCGATTGATGTTCGGGTATTATTGTCAGGTGAAAAATCAGAGTGTGCCAAATAAAACCTGATTCTCACCATCTGCTCTCATCGTTTTCATCCAATGACCCATGGAAAGTAATTTATCTCAGGGAGAATACATCAGATTGTTTAAAAACTTTTTATTTGGCACAGGTAATTAAGCTGATTTGACAATGTCTCATATTTCTCAAGTTGACTTCTGGTACAATTAGAAAATCAGCTTGTCTTTCATCAGGGTTTTTTTTTCCCCTCCTTTTGATATTGTCATTTTTTTTAAAAAAAGGACGTCATTCAGTTTTAACATTAACTCATTAAGCACCATAAAATTGACTGATTTGTTCATTAAGCCATTTAGTTATTCATTTAATGCATCTATGATTTCCATTATGAAGCAGGTAGCCTAGATTGCCTTTGCAATGTTTTTTGCAGCGTTCAGTTGACTTACAGATATTACACAGTACTGTGAAAAAGAGAAAATGATATTGCATTTTAGTGGGTTAATGCAACTTAATGCAAATTCCCAAACCCAGGATGTTTTTGTCAACTGTCTTGCAACTCACTTATTTTAACCACTTTTTTTTTTTTAATGCAGAGGATTGTCATCGCATTTTTATTCCACTATCAGATGGAAGCCTAACAGGTTAATACAGTTAAAATGACAGGACTGTGTGTGTGTGTGTGTGTCTTTATGAATATAGAGATACATTTTTTTTTCTAGTCTGTAGGTGGACAGTTGAAAGGATTCATCTTTCACCTCACTTGGTCTCCTGAGTGAGTCTGCGTGGGTTTTTGCATGTGTGCACCCATCAGCATACCTGCACTGATGGGTGCACACAGTGTGCATCGCTGACAGCATACTTGTGTACTAGATTTTAGACTCTGTGTATATCTGTCTGTGTGTAAGCTTGGCTTTGTGCAGGCATGTCAGACTGGATAGCTCCTGGGTGTGAAAAGGGACAGTCTCGGGGCTGACAGCCCACGGAGGGAGCCGTTTGGGGGGCAAATATTGCTGAGGTGTAAAGCATCATGCTGGCAAAGTGAAGTGAAAGGCTGGAGCTGTCAAGTGTTTCTATTTTTGTCTATCCGTCTTTTCCTGCCCTTCACAGCTTCCCTCTCTAATTTTCTCTTCACATCATCTTTTTCAGTATGACACCTCGTTTGAATCAGTTAGGTATGCTGCCTCCCCAGCTTTGTCTCTTTTACCAGAAGCCTCTTTATTTGCACATGAAGAATTTATGTCAAGAGGAGACCTGACGATTTGTTGCAGTCATAATCTGTTGAAATTCTTTTAGTGTAGCACAGTTGAGGGCTCTGCTTTTCAACTGATAAAATAAATTTCACTCAGGAGCAAAGCTGCTGTTTTCACAACCAGAATAAAAACAAAGTGTGACATTGTCCAAATATTTGAGGAACCAGGTTTGTACAGCCTTTTTTCAGACAGGAATGAGCAAAGTGAAGAAATAAAAGCAACTTTAATGTCACTCTACTGAGCAGAGCTGGATTTAATGCTCCCGGATCACTGCACAGTTCCAACTTTGCTTACTAATCACTGTCTCAACCTTTGTACAAGTCAACCACTGTTTTCTCTTAACCTCCCACTGCTCTCGCTAATAAACTGTTTCCTTACCTTACAATTATTTCCACTGAGACCGATAATTTCCTCCTTAAAACAGAGTTTGAGCTCATTCTTTCCCTGTTTTTCTCCATTGTCTCTCCTGCAAAAGATCCGGGGAATTTTCCTGGCAGGAAAAAAGCACAAGCTTTTATGTTTATGTTTTCACTATAAGTTTTTTTTTTTTTTTTTTTAAACATGTTTAGGGTAATGGGATGAAATGTAGCCGGGTGGAGAATCAGTTTCACGCTTTCGCCACCAGGTGGCTTCATGTATTTTGAGTTCCCTAAGCCCAGATAGTTTGGGTGGAAATGACGTCGGGCAGAAACAGGAAGAGAAACGAGCTTCACACGTTGCAAGGAGAAACTGTTGCAATGGCGAGCTTCTGCTGTGGGTTTTAAGCTTATACTTGGAGAAGAATAGACTTTCCGGTTGGGACAGCACACTTTGAGTTCACAGTAAGTTCGGGTTGTAAACATTATTTCTGGAGGAATGTGAAATGTTTGTGATGTTTCTGCTTTATGTGACGGTTATTTGTTTTTTTGCTGTGCAGAGCTGCGTGATGTTGCACGAGGCAGCTCATTGCTACATTCGGTAAAGTGTGTGTTAATACGGACATTCTGGACAGTGAGTATTTGGAATGTATTATTGTATTTTCTTAATTTATTTTGTGACAAATGTGAACTGAGACTGATATATGGTTGTCTCTTTTTCTTTTTTTATTTAAAGAGAGACCGCTTCAGTTGTTCATGTACCCTTCTATTGTTCAGCATTATACTTTAGTTGTTCATGTACTTACTCTGTGCCTATGTCAGTGGTACCGTTTGACTTGTCTGCATTAAGTGTGCCGGAGGTTTGTGGTTCTGTTGAGGCTGCAGATGCCCGCCTGTGAACTTAATGTTTGGCACTGAATAGAGAAAACTGGAAGAGACTGTGAAACAGACCACTCTGTAACTTTAAATTTCTTTAACGCTGCTCATATTGTTGTTTTGCTTCTTTTTCTGAGCAGTCGAGATTAAAGACCCCAAAATATCAAGTTGTGTCCTGTGAATAATAATTTTACTCGGCCACATCTTTTTGGTACCAGGAGTGGGGTCTCTTAAATTTGAAGTTGCCTGAGTGTGAGTATAGAGTCAGTCTAAGCTAGATTTGGCAGGTACATGAACAACTGCAGTGGTCAGGAGCAGCATCGGCGTGTGGAAGGATCAGAGACTGCGAGACAGGCCTGGAACTGCTGAGGAGAGCCAGCAAACAGACTGTAGAGATCCAAACAACACTGAGGACCTGAAGAAAGACTGTCCAGTTGTGGAGAACATCACTGTCGTCTCTGTTTCATCTGCATGCTGTCAAGTGACTTTGAGTTGAGCTAAGTCTACACTGTCACACAAAGCCATGTCGGACGAAGAGACTGATGTGATTGAACAGTTACAAGCAAGACTTTCTGAGCTGAATGACAAACATGAGAAAGCCATGGAGACGCTTGCCGCATTAAACAATAAATCATATGTATATGTGCCCAGAGAGCGTCAAATCCAGCCTTTTAGCGGCGACCTAGTTAAGGATGGTCGTTCAGTGGATGAGTTTATTGAGGAAGTAGATCGGGTAATTAAAGCCAGAGGTCAGTCCCGTGAGGACACAGTGGATTTTGTTTTGTCTCTTTTAAGGGGATCTGCATTAGAGGAGGTCAGGTTATGCACCAATGAGGAACCGGGGGGGGCTGACGAGGTGTTTGCTTTACTCCGGGATGCATATGCAGAGAAACGCAGTGTTACTCAACTGTTGCAGGCTTTTTATGGCCGCCGCCAAGGGGAGGATGAGGATTTTCAGGAATACTCGCATGCTCTTTCTCAGATCCTGCGATTAGCCCTGAGGCAACAACCAGATGCTGTAGCTGATGCCAGGTTTGCCGTTCGAGACCAGTTTATTGAGGGGGTACGAGACCCCTCTCTTAGAAGGGAGTTGCGCAAGATGGTTAGGGAAAAACCTAGATCAACATTGTTGGATGTACGTGAAGAGGCCATCGCCTTGTCTCTTGAAACCAATTCTTATAACACCAAGACGGTAAAGAGTAGGAAAGTAGTGTGTGAAAGCGCCAGGGATGAGCACCAGTATTCTGGTGCCGGGCAGGGAAAACAGACCTCCACTCTTGATGACATTGTTAGGGTGGTCTCCGAACAAAGCAAAGCCATTGGGGAGTTAACTCTTGCACTGAAAGAGAGCATGGCGCTCAAAGAGAAGTCAGATCAAGGGGGAAAACCCCGTCTGAGGCCCCAGTTTACAGAGGATGGAAGACCCATATGTTTCAGATGCAGCGGGGTAGGACATGTTGCAAAAGAGTGCATGCAGCGCAAACTAGTAAACCCACCTGCAACCTCTAGTGTTCCCCCACAGGGAAACGAGTAACCTCGGATGCTGTGAGCCAAGCAATCCGAGGAGAAACTAAAGGCTCAGAGATGATCAGTCGGGAGCTTTTCCTTGAGCGAGCAGTAGGTGAATGCAGAGGAGTTACTGTGCATATTAATGGGATTCCAGTTAGGTGTCTCTTGGATACCGGGAGTCAGGTCAGCACAATATCAGAGTCCTTTTTCAGAGACCACTTGATGGGAGAAAAGGGGGATGTGTTTCCCACCTCCAAATGGCTCAGGCTGACTGCAGCCAACTCCTTGCCTATTCCCTATGTGGGATACATTGAGCTGGACATAAAAGCTGTGGGGCTGAACATACCAGAATGTGGTTTTCTGGTGGTTAAAGACCCACCACCAGAGGTGTCTACTGCTGAGGGGGAAGCAGTTAAGCCCCCTTCGACGAAGAGTATTCAGGAAACCATGCCCGGTCTCATTGGTATGAACATTATTCAGAGATGTAAACAGCTGGTCACTTCAGAGTTTGACCGCACGCTCGGAGGGGAACTTGACTCCGACTGGAGAGAAGCATTCCAAAAGGTGCAAACAAGTGAGATGGTGGAGAAGACCTCCACGGCCAGAGTTTCTGGCAGGGAAGCAATTCATGTACCAGCCTTCTCTGTGGCCAAAATTTTTGCAAAGGGCACAAAGACAACCCTAGATGATAAAGCACACTTACTGTTAGAACCGGCTCAGACCCACCTACCAAGTGGACTAGTGGTGGTCCCCACTCTAGTTGAGAGCGATCGGTCGGTGTTTCCAGTGCAGGTTGTAAACCTCTCTCAGGAGGATATATGGTTGCGTCCTCGGACGAGGCTGGGCATTCTGTCCCAGGTAGAATGCGTCAATCAGGATCAGACGGAGGTGCGGTTTAATCGTATTTCAGCGGGACAAGAAGAAGTGACTGTGGAGCAGAAAAATGGACATGTAACCAGCGATGATTTCAAGTCAGTGTTGGGCCAGCTTCACATAGGCGGCACTGAAGAAGAGAGAGCTGAGTTAGCTGTGCTCTTAGCCCAGTATGCAGACGTGTTTGCCTTTCAGGATGAGGACTTGGGTTACACTGACCGGGTCAAACATGAAATCCACCTTGTTGATAATGTCCCTGTGGCACAGCCCTATCGTCGTATTCCTCCCACGCAGTTTGGTGAGGTGAGAGAGCATATCAGCAAACTCTTGAAGAAGGGCGTGATCCACGAAAGCACGAGCGCTTATGCCTCCCCTATTGTCTTAGTCAGAAAAGCTGACGGTAGTCTCCGCCTTTGTGTAGACTACAGGAAACTGAACGCTAAGACCAGGCGTGATGCTTTTCCCCTACCTCGTATTGACGAGTGTTTCGATGCTCTGCATGGTGCCAGGTTTTTCTCAACAATTGACCTCGCCAGTGGGTATCATCAGGTTGCTGTGCATGAGGACGATAGGCATAAAACTGCCTTTACGACACCCTTTGGGTTATACGAGTATTCTCGTCTGCCCTTTGGGGTGTGCAATGGACCAGCCACTTTCCAAAGGCTGATGCAGGTGACAATGAATGACCTGATCATGCAGATCATGCTCGTCTATTTGGACGATATTCTTGTGTATGCACAAACTTTTGAGGACCATTTGGCAAGGCTTGAGTTAGTCCTACAGCGCCTCAGGGAGACAGGGCTCAAAGTCAAAGTGGAAAAGTGTCATTTCCTGCAGAGTGAGGTGCGGTTCCTTGGGCACCAGATTTCGGCAGAGGGCATAGGTACAGACCCTGAGAAAACAGCTGCTGTGCAGCGATGGGAGGTCCCCACCACAGTGAAGGATTTAAGATCATTCTTGGGGTTCTGTAGCTATTACAGAAGATTCATCGAGGGCTTTTCCCAGATAGCAGGCCCGCTTCATGATGTGGTCAATGCCCAAAACCGGAGCTCCAGTTCATCCTGCTCTAAGCAGCGGATTGGAGATTTGTGGACCACCGAGTGCCAAGAAGCTTTTGAGCTCCTTAAGAAGAAACTCACCAGTGCCCCTTTGCTGGGCTATGCAGACTTTTCCTTACCCTTCACACTGGAAACTGACGCTAGTAGCCTAGGGCTCGGTGCCGTTCTATACCAACATCAGGACGGAAGGAAAAGAGTCATAGCCTATGCTAGTAGGCGGTTGCGTAATGCAGAGAGCAATGACAGGAACTATAGCAGTATGAAACTTGAACTGCTAGCCCTGAAGTGGGCGGTTTCAGAAAAGTTCCGAGGATACTTGCTGGGCTCCAAGTTCACGGTCTTAACAGACAACAATCCCTTGTGTCACCTTAATACTGCAAAGTTGGGTGCAATTGAGCAGCGCTGGGTTGCGCAGCTAGCAGTTTTTGAGTTTGAAGTCAAATACCGCCCAGGCCGCAATAACACTGCTGCAGATGCCCTCTCTAGGCAGCCATTAGCAGGGGAGCCCCAGGCTCTCCCAGACGACCTGGATTTTGACGATTGTATAGCTATCTGCAATGTGAGGAAGGGAACCCCTCTGGGACCTGAAGTGGGTGCGGCAGGCAGTAGATCTTGCCAGGTAAGACAGATCCGTGCATCGGAGACTGAGCAGAGTTTCAAAGGGGAGGATGGACAAGGCAATACCCCTACACTCCCTGGCTATACCAAGGAGGAGCTGCAGCAGCTCCAGTGTGCCGATCCCACGATCAGCACATTCAGAGTCTTTTGGGATAGGAAACAGAAGCCAACCTTTAAAGACAGGGCCGGTTTGGCTAAGCCTGTGTTGTCTTTACTCAGGCAGTGGCATCGTGTCAAAGAGATGGAAGGTTTGCTCTATCGGGTGATAGATGATGTCCACCTAGGTGAGTGCCACCAGCTCCTGCTACCGAGCTGTTTGAAAGAAGCTGTCCTCTCAAGTGTGCATGATAGCATGGGACATCAAGGGATAGAGAGAACACAAAGCCTACTCAAGCAGAGATGCTTCTGGGTGGGCATGTTTGATGATGTAGAGCAATGGGTCAAGAGGTGTCAGCGGTGCGTCCTCACTAAGATGCCTCAGCCCAAAATACATGCCCCAATGAAGTCATTTCTAGCCACACGTCCGCTGGAAGTCATTGCCGTCGACTTCACTATTCTTGAACCAGCCTCTGATGGTCGTGAGAATGTTCTGGTGGTGACGGACGTTTTTACCAAGTTTACCCAGGCGTTCCCCACTCGAGACCAGAAAGCTGACACCACCGCTAAAGTCCTTCTTCGAGAGTGGTTCATGAAATATGGTGTACCTGAGAGGTTACATGCAGATCAGGGCAGGAACTTTGAGAGCGAGGTCATCGCGGAGCTCTGTAAGTTGTATGGGGTAAAAAAAAACCGCACTACTCCGCATCACCCTCAAGGGAATGCCCAGTGCGAGAGGTTCAATAGAACACTCCACGACCTTTTGCGCACCCTGCCCCCTGAGAAAAAACGTCGGTGGCCAGAACATCTAGCTGAGTTGGTCTATGCCTACAATGTGACACCTCACGCTACTACTGGTTACTCACCACACTATTTGCTGTTTGGGGCCCACCCTCGTCTCCCCATCGATGCACTTTTGGGACAAAAAACAGGGACAGACCGAAAAAGTGACTGGTTAGAGTTGCACCAGAGGCGACTTCATGAGGCTCATGCCAGAGCAAAGGAGTATACTGAACAGAAATCGGCAGCGCGACTGGAACTGGATAAACCCAAAATATATTGTCCCCCAGTGAGTGTGGGACAGTTAGTATACCTCCGAAGTAGGCCACTGGGTAGGAATAAGATCCAAGATGCCTGGGGACCTATTATCCATAGAGTGGTAGAAATTCAAGGTACCACCCATGCAGTAGAGCCAGTAGAGGGGGGTCCGGTGAAAAGGGTCCATAGGGCTGACATCAGACCTTGTGAGCATCCTGTGCCTGCTCCTCGGAGAGAAAAAAACAGGGTTCCAGTGACCTTGCTTACTCAGGCCCCTGCTGACCCATTACCTGGATGCCGGGACCCAGAGTATGTGGTGCTGGAGGAGGCCCCTTGCTTGAACTTGGATTTGAGACCGCAGGGAGACCAGACTGCAGATGAACATCTGGAATCGCACCTAGACTTGACAACCAGAGTAGAACAGGGTGATGAAAGATTTCTGGAGGGGGGTTCAGATGAGCAAATCCTCAGCCTCCCTTTTGGAGATGTGCCTGACACTGAGCCAGTAGAGACCGCACCAGTTCCTGCACCACGTAGAACGCGGAGAGCAAATGCAGGGGTACATTCAAATCCTCATCACGTACCTGTCTCTGCATGTAAAACTATCTCACTTAGTTCTGATGTACTGTCCGAGTTGCTAAGTAGTCTAGGAGCAGCCTTTCTCCAGGAAGCAGTGAAAGAAGTACGGGCTGCAAACTAGTTCATCGAGGACGATGATGTTTTAGCAGGGGAGTATGTAGCCGGGTGGAGAATCAGTTTCACGCTTTCGCCACCAGGTGGCTTCATGTATTTTGAGTTCCCTAAGCCCAGATAGTTTGGGTGGAAATGACGTCGGGCAGAAACAGGAAGAGAAACGAGCTTCACACGTTGCAAGGAGAAACTGTTGCAATGGCGAGCTTCTGCTGTGGGTTTTAAGCTTATACTTGGAGAAGAATAGACTTTCCGGTTGGGACAGCACACTTTGAGTTCACAGTAAGTTCGGGTTGTAAACATTATTTCTGGAGGAATGTGAAATGTTTGTGATGTTTCTGCTTTATGTGACGGTTATTTGTTTTTTTGCTGTGCAGAGCTGCGTGATGTTGCACGAGGCAGCTCATTGCTACATTCGGTAAAGTGTGTGTTAATACGGACATTCTGGACAGTGAGTATTTGGAATGTATTATTGTATTTTCTTAATTTATTTTGTGACAAATGTGAACTGAGACTGATATATGGTTGTCTCTTTTTCTTTTTTTATTTAAAGAGAGACCGCTTCAGTTGTTCATGTACCCTTCTATTGTTCAGCATTATACTTTAGTTGTTCATGTACTTACTCTGTGCCTATGTCAGTGGTACCGTTTGACTTGTCTGCATTAAGTGTGCCGGAGGTTTGTGGTTCTGTTGAGGCTGCAGATGCCCGCCTGTGAACTTAATGTTTGGCACTGAATAGAGAAAACTGGAAGAGACTGTGAAACAGACCACTCTGTAACTTTAAATTTCTTTAACGCTGCTCATATTGTTGTTTTGCTTCTTTTTTCTGAGCAGTCGAGATTAAAGACCCCAAAATATCAAGTTGTGTCCTGTGAATAATAATTTTACTCGGCCACATAAATTTTGACTATACAATAACTAGATCACTTTAACTGAAGATTTTACATTTGAAGGCTTCATGGATAATTCTGAATTGTTGACTATTAAACAAATATGCAAGCTAGGCTAATTAGCTAGCTGTTTACTGTAACTATGGATCCAGGAAAGTTGTTCAGTAAAACTTTGCATTTATGATGTGACATGCCATTTTGTAGCATTTCTAATGTCATCCAGATATGTGAAACTGTGCCGATCTCATGATTTGGTTACAATTCACTGGCTGCCAACACGTTCACAGGTAATGAGTCCTTGACCAGCTTTACTCTTGAATCCTTTACATGAGGTTTAGTTTGCAGTAAGTGAAAATTCTGGTAAGTGTGCCGTGCTTTAGAGGTCTTCTACACCTGATACAGGCAGGGGTTCTTAACATCTGAATAAGGCTACGTTCAAACTGAAGGTCTTGATGCTTTTGTGATTTTTTAAAAAAACAAAATCTTATTTGTTCGTGTTATTGTTCATATTTTGTCCATCAGACTTCATTATGAACTTTACACAACTCTGAAGTGACCAATATGTACAGAGGAAGCTGTGACATACACGGCACGTTGTGTTTAGGGGGTGAATATGGGTCACGCGATTGTACTAATATCTTGAATGCAAGGGCAAAATTAGATATAAGCAAAACCAACAGAAGTACTGGAAAGAAACGCTTTTAAAACAAAAATCGATTAAAAAGTCTTTCAATCATCAAATAATAATATATACAAACTAAAATAATCAAATATATTAAGTGGAAAATGTTAAAATAGAAAATGTAACAGTAATATTACAAATTTACCAAAACATTATGTGCAATAACCTGCATTAAACCACTGAAAGAAACATCATCACTAGCAGTAGCAACATCATCATGACATCTGAGAGGCTACCACCATCATGTGATACAGAAGCTAGAATCTGGCTGCTTTCATCATTTCATCGCCTAAAACTCTCAGAAGTAGAAACAAACTGCATGTTTTGTATCAGTACAGTGGTATCTCAATACTCAAAAAAAAAAAAAAAAAAGTATCGATTCCGATATTTTTGTCCGGCTGGTATCGATACGCCCATCCCCATTTTCCTTTTTTTTTTTTTTTTTTTTTTTTTTTACTTGTCCTGTCCAGCATCGAAGCAAGCAGAATGGAAATCTGATTGCTTTATTCTGTTGAACAGTTTTGCTTTATCAAGCGGAGCCTTATGAATATAAGGCTCCACTTGATATCATGTTTATTCATTTTATTTCTTTATTTAAACATTTGTCTATTACACCATTCCATTTCATACTGCTGGGCCTGACAAGGGAGAAATGAAAGTTAACAGAGGTAATGATAGAAAGTGAAACAGAGAGAGAGGAGTAAGGAAGAGGAAGAGAGAGAGGAGAGAAAACATGAATCCACTTACACAGTTCACTGGTACATCTGTACCGCGATCCCTAAACAACCAAGGTCTCTGTTGGAAAACAAAACAAGCAATCCCCTACAGGAGGACCTGCAGGTGGCTTAAAATATCCTCAGATCATACAAACACACACAAACACACACGCAGAACTACGCAGAGAAGAGGTACAACCTAGTCAGCGCAATGGGAAGTAGAGAAGAGGTACAACCTAGTCATCGCAATGGGAAGTAGAGAAGAGGTACAACCTAGTCATCGCAATGGGAAGTAGTGTCACTGTGTCAACATGCATAATAAAGGGTGCTCCGTGGTGATACAGTCATGCAGATGCAGCCTCGTCTCTGCAAGGAGGAGGAAGCCCGCAAGGCTCACGACCCAGGCCCCCAGCAGCCACCCAGAGGCCCAGATCCCAGCTACCCCCCCCCCAAAGAGCGGACATGCATCCCCCGAAGGGCGGCAAAAGGCGGCCCCAGCCGGAGCCTCCTGCAGTCTGGAGGCCCAGGCCCCAGCGGACCAAGACCAGCAGCTGCCGACCCCACCGGGCGCCGGGCGTCCCCCCGGAGCGGAGACAGCGCCGGGCCCAGGGCCCAAGCGCCCAGGAGCAGCCACCCCCCCCCCCCGGACCCGGGCGGCCCAACCGAAACCCAGGAGGACCGGACCCCCCAGACGACGCCCCCCAGGGCAGGCCAGCCCCCACCCCAAAGTCCCTGCCCCATACACCTGACACCAGGGCGCCACCACCTCTACCACCCCCTACCCCGCCACCACGCTCACACACACACTCCCCACACACCTACCCCAACACTAGGGCTGAAAGATATACCGTCACCGCCCCCACATCGAGACACGGGCACCCAAGACATCAATACCGCAAGAGCAACCACATACAAGATACAGATCCCCCCTGCGCCCGCCCCGCATAAAAAGCCCCGGAAGCCACAAACAAAACCGCACCCCCCACCAAAGCGCCCGGCCCCCAACCAACCCGCAGCCACACCGCACCACACCAACACCAAGATGCCCGGCACGAATACCGAGATACGAACCTCCGCCCACACCGCCCAGCCCTACCCAACACCTCCGTGTACCCCCCCCCACACACACATACACCCACCCACCCCGCTCTCCGACCTTACATACCCACACTCACTCCTCTCTCCACCCCCAACACTCTCCTCCCTCTACCGTCCACACCTACCCCCACCTCCTCATACCCTCTAACACACACATGCACTCCCCCCACATAACTGCACCAACCCCTCCCCACCCCCCCACACATACGCCCCCACCTCCCTATACCCCCAATACCCCATACAGTCCCCCCTTACATGTCCAGCCCCGCCCATCCCTCTGACCTATCACACTCCCGCCCTTCCTTCCTTCAGCCCCTCATGACCATCCCTACTAGACACTCACAAGCATGCCACTCCTTCCTCCATCCCCCCTTTCCTCCAACCACTTACCCACATCTCCTCCCTCTTCCAGCCCAAGTTCCTCCCTCCCACATATCCTCTTTCACACTCTCATTCATTATTCTCACATACCCACCTCTCTCTTGCCCATGCCCTCGTGCCTCCTGAGTGGTAGCTCGGGCCGGGGAAGGAGCCACGAGCTCCAAGCCCCCAACACGTCCCCCCCCCCCACCACCACCCCCATCCCCCACCCCCGGACGCATCAGGCCAGGCATCCCCCAGGCCAGCAGATCCCCCGCAATGCAGCCAGCCTTAACCACTGGCGCGTGAAGTAGCCACTGTCCCCCCTCCCCCCAGTAGCGCCCGGGAGACCGGGGTATGAAAGGACCCTGTCCCCCCCCCACCCCCCGCTCATGACTGTGTGTGTAAGATGTGTGTTGTTTGCAGTTAAAACTAAGGGGCAGTGCCAAGTCATGCCGGGAGTGGGGTCGCGTAGGGGGCATGACCCCCCAACCGGCCCCTCCCTCCTTCCACACACTATATGGCCCGCCCCTCAGAAGTGGTTGTGAGCTGTTGTTATTTTATGTGTTTAGGTGTCTAAGTGTGGTTAAAACTGGGGAGCAGGCTGCCTCTAGACGTGGCAAGCAAAGGCACTTTGGTGCCCTCCCTCACCACGCCCGCTTGACACGCACCCTCCCCAAAACCCTACGTGTGTGTGTGTGAGGTAGAGCAGGGGGGGGGGGGGTCTTGGGAAAGGAGACCAGGGGGTATGAATTCCCCCCTGGAAGAAGAGCCGTTACCGGCATTAGGTACCCCTGCCTCCCGGGATCCCCCCAGGGCAGAAGGGGCAGGCATGGCCGCCCCCACGGCCCGGCGTCCGGCGTTCACCACAGAGGGGCCAGCCTCGGCCCCTGGGGGCGCTCGACCACGCCAGGCCAGGGAGGGGGGAAAAGGGACGGGAGCGGAAAGGGTCGGCGGAGGGGGCCAGAGTCACCGGCCCAACATCCCCAGGCCTCGCAAACCCCCCAAGAGGCACGCAGAGCTGCTATTTTTTTTTTTTTCCCCCTTCCTTCCCCCCCCCCCCCCCCAACCCGACACACACAAACCCCACCAATGCACCACCACCCCCCACCCAAACACCCATCATCCATGCACCCCCACCCACCCACCCATCTCCACACACCCCCACAGGCAGCCACACACACACACAACCGCATTCACGCCCCCCCTCCAGTCACACACCCACCCACACATACCAAGGACGGGGACCACGGGGCCACCAGCCCCCCCACGCCACAAGTCCACCGCCCCCAGCCCCCGGACCACGCGAGACCAACCCGCACGAGACCACCAGCGCAGGCCAGCCCCAACCGACACAGCGGCCGGGCGGGACAGGCACCCGGCGTGGAAAAGACCCGGCCACCCCGCAACCCCCACCTCCACACACTAGAGCTGAACGATATGGACAAAACCCCACACCCCGACAGCCACGCCAGACACCCCAACATCGATACGACACGACATGACCACGGGTCCGCCGAAAACCAAGCACCCCGGCGGAAAGCGCAGCTCCGTCCGCGACCCCCAGAGCCCCACACGCAGGACAAGCACAGGGGAAATCCACACCCCCCACATAGCCGCTCCCGTGACACCAACATCCCGGATGCCCACATCCCGACATAGACATGACAACGATACATCCCCCAGCCCCACCAGACACACACCCCCACCAGCACACACACCCGCACGCACACAGCAGAGGCGCCCCGGCCCCCGGCGCAGTGACTAGACGTCACCAGGTCGTGAGGACCGGCCAAATCCAGAGGAGGCACGTCCCGCCGGCCCGCCCCCCCCAGCGCCAAGCCGGGTCCCCCGGCCCCGGAGGCAGGGGCCACCCCGGAGCACCGGGGCCCAGGACCCCCCCCCCTCCCCGCCCCGGGACGACCCCGGCCACCCGGCGCCAGCCGACAGCCACCGGCCAGGGCCCCACCAGCGACCCGCCCACCGCCGCAGAGCAGCCCCAACTGCTGACCCCCATGCCCCCCATTGGGCTGGATACAGCCCCGCCCCAGCGGCGAGGCAGCCCAGACCCCCCCCAAGTCGACCGCCAGGGATCCATAGCCATCAAGCACTCGCCGGCACCCAACCCCCACATCGCCGAGGCGGCTCTCCTACACCAACGTTAAGTGATGGAGCTAATCACAGGGGACCAGAGGGAGTGGAATTCATCTAACTGGTTCTTAGAGGAGGCAGACATCGTCTCAATACTGATATGGTCTACTAAGAAATTCCTAAACTGGCTAATGCTCAGATTATTTTTGGATTTCCAGTTTACCAAGATAGTTTTCTTTGCAATACATAATACAGTAAGTATCATATGTGCATAGTTGGTTACCGTGTTGATCTCATCCAAGTCCCCCAGTAAACACAGTGTGGGGCTTGCAGGGAAGTTACACCTGAGCCACGTTGACAGGTCATCACATACCTGAAGCCAAAACCTCTGGACAGGTGGACAAGACCACAAGGCGTGAAGATAATTGTCTGTTGTATTCTCATTGCAGTGCAAACAAATATTTGAAGGTGACAGACCCATCTTGAACATCCTCTGTCCTATGTAATGTACTCTGTGTAAAACCTTGAATTGTATCAACTGTATATTTGAGTTTTTAGTCATTAGGAACGTGTTTAAACATATCTGTGTCCATGTGTTTTGGTTAAGGGTTCTGGACAAGTCAGCCTCCCACTTCGAAGTTGGAAGGGAAATTGAATCATCCAGTTTTAATAATAATCTATATATTTTCGACAGTAGTTTGGGGATAGAGATATTCAGGAATTCTGCTACCCTGACCGGAGTCTGCAAGATCAGTTGGTTAGAGGTATATTTTTTGCTTAATATAGATTTAAGTTGATGGTATTCTAAGAATTTAGTACTACTGATCCCGTATTGTAAGGTAAGTGTATTAAAAGACAGGAATTTTCCATTTTCAATGATATGTTGTAATTGTTTTACTCCTTTATCCTTCCAATGCACAAAATTAATCATTTTCTTGTTTTGTAAAATATCCAGGTTATTCCAGATGGGTGTGAGTTTACATGGAATAATAGAAGACTCGGTTAACTTCAGGAATTCCCACCATGCTTTCAGAGTAGAGCAGATGTTGATACTTTTAAAGCATTTATGAGATCTGACAGCTGAACTGATGAACGGCAAATCAGAAACATCCAGATCCTCACATAATGCTTGTTCTGTGTCTAGCCACGGTTCATCTAGATGGGAAGGTTTCAGCCATTTGGAAATAAATTGTAGCTTATTTGCTAGGAAATAATAATTGAAATTGGGTGAGTCTAACCCTCCCCGGTCTTTTACCTGTTGTAAGGTTTTTAAACTGATACGTGATGGCTTGTTTTTCCAAAGAAATTTGGAAATGTGAGAGTCCAGTGACTTAAACCAACTGGAGGAAGGTTTGGTGGGTATCATTGAGAACAAGTAGTTAATTTTCGGTAGAACCATCATTTTGATGGTAGCAACTCTCCCCATGAGTGATATGGGTAAGTGCTTCCATCGCGTGAGATCTTCCTCTATTGACTTTAATAGCTGGACATAATTTAACTTTATTAACTCTGAAAGTTGTGGAGAAATATTTATTCCTAAATATCTGATATTACCAGACTGTATTGTGGTGTTAGGGATGTTTTGTAAAGTACAATTAACAGATAAAGCTGTAGTCTTGGTCCAGTTAATAGAGTACTCAGATATCATTGAAAATTTATTGATCAATGTGATTGTCTGGGAGAGAGATGTTGATGAGTTCTGGAGGAAAAGCAGTACGTCGTCTGCATAAAGACTTATTTTATGTTCTAGATTTTTGCCGGGATCCCTTTAATATCTCTGTCCTGTCTTATAGCGGCTGCTAGTGGTTCAATGAAAATGGCAAAAAGTGAAGGGGAGAGCGGGCAGCCCTGCCTGGTGCCTCGCTGTAAACAGAAACTTGGAGAAGTTTGGTCATTGGTCCTCACACATGCATTAGGGTTGTTATAAAGTATTTTTATCCAGTCTATGAAATAAGGACCAAAACCAAATTTATTTAATGTTGCAAACAGGAATTTCCAGTTAACACGATCGAAGGCTTTTTCTGCATCTAACGAGATGATAGTGGATTCCAGATTATGAATGGTAGCATAGTCTATTAGGTTAACCAGCCTGCGTGTGTTAGTAGAAGAATGTCGACCTTTAATAAAACCAGTTTGATCAGGATGTATTATCAGAGGAGTTATTTTTTCTATCCTTTTAGCGAGTGCTTTGCTGATTATCTTAAGATCTACATTTATTAATGAGATTGGCCGATAACTAGCTGGAAGTGTCGGGTCTTTACCTGGTTTTAATAATACGGTGATATTTGCTGAATTCATATTTGGTGGTATTTTCTGTTTCTCTTTTATTTCTAGTATCATTTTATAAAAAGTGGGAGCCAGAATTGTCCAGAACTCTTTGTAAAATTCGACCGGATATCCATCTGGGCCTGGGGCTTTGTTATTGGGCATATGTTGCAGAGCGTCATGTAATTCACTTATTGAGAGGGGTGAATCTAAAACCGTAATATTTTCCTGTTGTAGTTTTGGAAGAATGATACTATTAAGAAATTGATTAATATCATCATCTGTGGGGTTTATTTGTGATTTATATAGTGTTCTGTAGAAGTTTCTAAAAATGTTATTTATCTGGTCAGGATCATGGCTGATACTTCCTTCTGAGTCTTTAACGGAGGAGATTGTTGCTTTTTCCTTATTTATTTTTAACTGATTAGCTAGAAGCTTGCCAGACTTGTTACCATGGTCGAAGTTTTTCTAAACGAAGTCTTTGAACTAAGAATTGTGTTTTTTGGTCTATTATTTTGTTTAACTTGAGCTTGAATTTCCTTATATCATTCAGCATGTGTTCCTCCGGGGAGACCTGGTAGGCGTCTTCTAGTGATTTAATTCTAACTTCTAATTCTGAGATTCTTGCAGCTTCCTTTTTTTTATGGGAAGAGAAGGAAATTATTTTCCCTCGCATTACTGCTTTACCTGCCTCCCAAAGGACACATGCTGGAGTTTCTGGTACATCGTTGTTCTCTAGATAAATGGACCATTCTCTTTTAAAATAGCTGATAAACTCAGGATCTTTCAGTAATGATGTATTAAATCTCCAACTCCTAGTTGCTGGTTTAATAGTTTTATTTCTCAGAGTTAATGATACTGGTGCGTGATCACTGATGGTTATTGGATGGATTTCTATTTCTGAGATTTCACTCATCAGTGAGCTGCTGGTTAAGAAGTAATCTAATCTAGAGTAGGAATGGTGAACTGAGGAGAAGAAGGTATATTGTCTCGTGGTGGGGTGATGAGATCGCCATGCATCACAAAGGCCGAAATCCTTCATGTACTGCTTAACGATATCTGATGAATGCCATATTTTGTTATGTCCTGCTGTACTGAGCCTGTCCATACCTGGATCACATACCATGTTGAAGTCTCCGCCCAATAATACCGCCCTATCAGAGTAGTTATGCAAAGCAGAGAAAAATGAGTCAAAGAATAATGGATCATCTACGTTTGGTCCATATATATTTGCAATGCATACCTTAAGATTCTGAACAGTTAATGTGACTATTATAAATCTGCCTTCTGGATCTCTGATTACATCATCAATGTCAAATTTTAACCTGCTATTAATCAAAATTGCTACACCTCTCTGTCTAGAATTATAACCAGCTGAATACACGTGTGGAAACTGTCTTATCTGAAGGAGATCGACTGAGGAATTTGATAAATGTGTTTCCTGAAGTAAGAAAATGTCTGCCTGAAGATCTTTTAGCCGGTTGAAAATTTTTAATCTCTTATCCCCTGTGCGGGCTCCGCCACATTCCAGGTGACTATTTTCATTCAACCAACGCTGAAATAAGTATTACATGCATATTAATAAAGCCGTGCATCTGTTTGCGTATTTCTGCCGTAAGTATGAATACTAAGCTGCAGGCTAGACGAGTCTGTCTGTGTGTACATCGCGCTGTTTTCTTCCTGCAGTGTGTGTGTGCGTGCGCCTGTATGTGTGCCTCGCGCTGCGTGTGCTGGAGTTTCTACACCCGTAGTGTTCACGTTTGTAAAGTCGCGAGTGAAATGACAGTTCACTGTGTAGGATTGAGGAAAAAAAGAGAGGGGGGGGAAGGAGTGGAAAGTGAAACAAGAAAAGTGACAGAAAACCAGAGGTTTAAAAAGTGCATCCGTGTTGTGAGCCGTGAAGTCGAAACGGTAGTGAGATTAGTAATTATGATCATATGACTTGGCACTGCCCCTTAGTTTTAACTGCAAACAACACACATCTTACACACACACGTCATGAGCGGGGGGGTGGGGGGGGGACAGGGTCCTTTCATACCCCGGTCTCCCGGGCGCTGCTGGGGGGAGGGGGGGGACAGTGGCTACTTCACGCGCCAGTGGTTAAGGCTGGCTGCATTGCGGGGGATCTGCTGGCCTGGGGGATGCCTGGCCTGCTGCGTCCGGGGGTGGGGGATGGGGGTGGTGGTGGGGGGGGGAACGTGTTGGGGGCTTGGAGCTCGCGGCTCCTTCCCCGGCCCGAGCTAACACTCAGGAGGCACGAGGGCATGGGCAAGAGAGAGGTGGGTATGTGAGAATAATGAATGAGAGTGTGAAAGAGGAAATGTGGGAGGGAGGAACTTGGGCTGGAAGAGGGAGGAGATGTGGGTAAGTGGTTGGAGGAAAGGGGGGATGGAGAAAGGAGTGGCATGCTCGTGAGTGTCTAGTAGGGATGGTCATGAGGGGCTGAAGGAAGGAAGGGCGGGGAGTGTGATAGGTCAGAGGGATGGGCGGGGCTGGACATGTCAGGGGGGACTGTATGGGGTATTGGGGGTATAGGGAGGTGGGGGCGTATGTGTGGGGGGGGTGGGGAGGGGTTGGTACAGTTATGTGGGGGGAGTGCATTGTGTGTTAGAGGGTATGAGGAGGTGGGGGTAGGTGTGGACGGTAGAGGGAGGAGAGTGTTGGGGGTGGAGAGAGGAGTGAGTGTGGGTATGTAAGGTCGGAGAGCGGAGTGGGTGGGTGTATGTGTGTGTGGGGGGGGGTACACGGAGGTGTTGGTGAGGGCTGGGCGGTGTGGGCGGAGGGTTCGTATCTCGGTATTCGTGCCGGGCATCTTGGTGTCGGTGTGGTGCGGTGTGGCTGCGGGTTGGTTGGGGGCCGGGCGCTTTGGTGGGGGGTGCGGTTTTGTTTGTGGCTTCCGGGGCTTTTTGTGCGGGGCGGGCGCAGGGGGATCTGTATCTTGTATGTGGTTGCTCTTGCGGTATTGATGTCTTGGGTGCCCATGTCTCGATGTGGGGGCGGTGACGGTATATCTTTCAGCCCTAGTGTTGGGGTAGGTGTGTGGGGAGTGTGTGTGTGAGCGTGGTGGCAGGGTAGGGGGTGGTAGAGGTGGTGGCGCCCTGGTGTCAGGTGTATGGGGCAGGGACGTTGGGGTGGGGGCTGGCCTGCCCTGGGGGGGGGCGTCGTCTGGGGGGTCCGGTCCTCCTGGGTTTCGGTTGGGCCGCCCGGGTCCGGGGGGGGGGGGGGGGGGGTGGCTGCTCCTGGGCGCTTGGGCCCTGGGCCCGGCGCTGTCTCCGCTCCGGGGGACGCCCGGCGCCTGGTGGGGTCGGCAGCTGCTGGTCTTGGTCCGCTGGGGCCTGGGCCTCCAGACTGCAGGGGGCTCCGGCTGGGGCCGCCTTTTGCCGCCCTTCGGGGGATGCATGTCCGCTCTTTGGGGGGGGGTAGCTGGGATCTGGGCCTCTGAGTGGCTGCTGGGGGCCTGGGTCGTGAGCCTTGCGGGCTTCCTCCTCCTTGCAGAGACGAGGCTGCATCTGCATGACTGTATCACCACGGAGCACCCTTTATTATGCATGTTGACACTGTGACACTGCTTCCCATTGCGATGACTAGGTTGTACCTCTTCTCTACTTCCCATTGCGCTGACTAGGTTGTACCTCTTCTCTGCGTAGTTCTGCGTGTGTTTGTGTGTGTTTGTATGATCTGAGGATATTTAAGCCACCTGCAGGTCCTCCTGTAGGGGATTGCTTGTTTTGTTTTCCAACAGAGACCTTGGTTGTTTAGGGATCGCGGTACAGATGTACCAATGAACTGTGTAAGTGGATTCATGTTTTCTCTCCTCTCTCTCTTCCTCTTCCTTACTCCTCTCTCTCTGTTTCACTTTCTATCATTACCTCTGTTAACTTTCATTTTTCCTTTGTCAGGCCCAGCAGTATGAAATGGAATGGTGTAATAGACAAATGTTTAAATAAAGAAATAAAATGAATAAGCATGATATCAAGTGGAGCCTTATATTCATAAAGCTCCGCTTGATAAAGCAAAACTGTTCAACAGAATAAAGCAATCAGATTTCCATTCTGCTTGCTTCGATGCTGGACAGGACAAGTAAAAAAAAAAAAAAAAAAAAAAAAAAAAGTAATTATGATCATAACAGATAATAATTCATCTAATCAGAGTTAGGAGGATATGAAACTGAACTGTACCTGACATCAGAAGAGCCACGGGGTGATGTTTGAGTCCCGATAAAGCTGTCCGTTAATAAATAATTTATCCACCGCGATGACAGCTCTGGATCCCTCCGTAATGGCTTTTTTTCTGATAGGAAACAGGACTTTACACCCGGTCCAGGATTTCTTTAGGATACTGGTCGTTTACTCCAAAGTTGGTCCCTTTCAGCTCGCGGCCCTGCTTCTTTACTTGCTCTTTTTGTTTAAAGTGAACAAACTTAGCAACAATCGGTCTTGGTCTGCGTGAATCCGGCATTTTACTTCCCATGCGGTGGACGCGATGAAAGCCGATACCATTGACTGTATCGGAGGGGAGTTTTAGTTGTTTATGGATGAAGGTTTTTATTGTTTCCTCGGGGGTTTTCGTCTGCCTGCTCTGGGATCCCTGCAAATACCAGATTATCTCTCATGCTCCGAGCCTGCAGATCGATTACTGATTCCCTCATCTTTTTATTTTTCTCTGACAGCCGGTTTATTCCCTCAGTGAGGGACTTAACCGTGTCTTGTAGGTCGGCGTTTGCGGCCGCTGCGTTTCCACCTGTTTCTGGCTGAACTCCAATGATTCCCGGAGCGCCTGGAATTCTTTATGGAGAACCTCCACCAGGTTCAAACGGGCGTCAAAGCTGTCTACTTTCCTCTCTATGGAGAGAAGGATGTCCACCGAGTTTTCTAATGAAGACATCGCACTAGAGGAATCTCCCTACCCGAGCTCTCTTGCCTTTTTTTTCCTCTCCGGAGTAGACGCTGACTTCGGTTTTTTAAACCTTTTTTCATGGCCTGCTGTTCATGGTACAGAAGATCAATGTAATCCGCCGGGCTGATCGAATCTTCCCCGCTTCCCTCCAGGTTGTACCCTTCACTATACTGATTTTTTTGATTATTTGTTTTAATGATTATTTATTATATTGGCAAATATTAATAAGTTCAAGTTGAAGCGCTAAATTTCTTAACTCGCCTGGTTTGAATCACCTACCGTCCCACAGATACTGCGTCACTACAGCGTCATCTGCGTCCCACAGCGTCATCTGCGGACTCCAAGGTATCGATACGCCCATCCCCATTTTCAATGAGTCAGTTGTCTAACAAAAAACTGAATGGCGGCTGCAGAGGAGCGACGACATAACGATGCCCTTTCTGATGTCTTAAATGAGCTGCACATGTCCTTAAACCCCAATCAACTTCAAAAACAATC